>PVJC01005300.1:41944-59867 GCA_004026665.1 Murina feae
CCGGGGATCAGGGAGCAGGAAAAGGCTGGCCTGACCACGAGGCGGGGTTTTCCCTGCTTTCTGGTGGCTGGAGGAAGATGGGCAGTAGGCAAGCTTGGGAGGCAGGCCGCACCCAGCCCTGGTCACAGCTCAAAAAAGAGAACAACATGCTGGGGAGGGCAAGAGTCTGAGAGATCAACATAGAGGGGGTGCCTGCTCCTAGCCTCCACGGTGTGCCTGGGGCAGGCCCCCGGCAGGTAGACACACACAGGAGGACTGCTCCGAGCCTCAGATGCGGCTGGGGGCAGGTCCCCAGTGGCCACACACACACACACACACACACACACACACAAAAGGCGCCTGGCAGACTGGAGCCATCATAGGACATCCACTGAGGGGTCCCAGACTGTGAGAGGGCACAGGCCGGGCTGAGGGACTCCCTCCACCCCGAGTGCACAAATTTTTGTGCACCGGGCCCCTAGTCCATAAATAAATGAGGTCGTGTGGTATTTTTCTTTCATGGACTGGCTTATTTCACTTAGCATAATGCTCTCCAGTTCCATCCATGCTGCTGCAAATGATGAGAATCCCTTCTTTTTTATAGCAGCACAGTATTCCATTGTGTAGATGTACCACAGCTTTCTAATACATTCATCTCTGATGGGCACTTAGGCTGTTTCCAAATCTTAGCTATGGTGAAATGTTCTGCTATGAACATAGGGATGCATATATCCTTTCTGATTGGTGTTTCTGGTTTCTTGGGATATATTCCCAGAAGTGGGATCGCAGGGTCAAATGGCAGTTCCATTTTTAATTTTTTAAGGAAACTCCATACTGTCCTCCATAGTGGCTGTATCAATCTGCATTCCCACCAGCAGTGCAGGAGAGATACTTTTTTTCCGCATCCTCTCCAGCACTTGTCGTTTGTTGATTTGTTGATGACAGCCATTCTGACAGGTGTCAGATGATACCTCATTGTTGTTTTGATTTGCATCTCTTGGATGAGTAGTGACTTTGAACATGTTTTCATATGTCTCTTGGCTTTCTGAATGTCCTCTTTTGAAAAGTGTCTATTTAGGTCCTTTGCCCATTTTTTTTATTGGATTGTTTATCTTACTTTTGTTAAGTTGTATGAGTTCCCTGTGAATGTTGAAGATTAAACCCTTATTGGAGATAACATTGGCAAATATGTTCTCCCATGCAGTGGGCTTTCTTGTTGTTTTGCTGATGGTTACAAATTTGCTTTTTAGGAAAACTTTCATTCAGGAAAAAAACAACACATGTCGGTTGGGATTTTACAAACTTGGTAATAAAGATTGTAAATTTCAGAATGGGATTTCTTAATAAAGAGCAACAGCAGGCTGTTGTATTCTGTGTGAATACTACTTTGTTGACTTAATCTACTCACAGATCTCATTCAAAAGAATGCACACACACCAAGCGAAAACTGCTTACCCAGTGACGCTGCTCACCGAGAAATTACTCCTTGACTCTTTTCATTGGGTGTGGGAGGTGACTTCCCCGTGGTAGGGAGCTGGAGAGCAGCCACAGTGAACACCCATGTGAACTTAAAACAATTAGGAAAGAGTCATTCTGAATCAGCTGGCTCTCAGGACCAATCTGGGATTTATTAATCTGCCCTGACTGAAATCACTTAAAATATAGATTAGGGAGGGGGTAAGCAAGTGAACAGGGAGAAGACTAAATCAGAGACAACTCAGTGTATAAGTGTTCTGAGGTCATAAGGATGGATAGACCAAAATGAATATGAATAAGAAATATTATTGGTAGATACTATCATGACTTTTCTTACTAATCATTACTTTTTAAGTAATGATTATTAGTAATTATTAGAGGAATTATTAGTATTATAATTTCTAATGAATTTGGGCTTGTGAAAGCATAGATAAAATTCTCAAAAATTAGATTTTCTCAACACTTAAATCTTATAATTTTTTTTAGTAAAGAAATTTGTTTCAGTTTTTACTTAGACTGTGCAAAGTCAAGTTAATCACATGACATAGTTTGCTTTCAGAAATCAAAAATAACTTCCATTTGAAAATATAACTTTCTTTTCCAACTTTTATAGTTAAAGGTTTTTAATGGAAACATTAAATTATGTACTACCCTTTTTAAAAATACAACATTTGCTTAAAAGCTGGGACCAACATAAATTGTTGTAAACAGTTGCCTACAAAGTGCATGGGACATTTGTTTTCAACATTATGAATCAGAGATCAGATTCTACTCATCAAGCTCCTTGCTGCAATTACAGATAGTTTTGGGACGGAGAAAAAGGTACAACCAACCATCGCTTTTTAATTCACCAACGCAATTACTTATGAGTGTTTCCAAGTCATAATTCTTTAAAGACTTAGAGCACTATTTTAACTAACAACAGCAGAGGCCAATGCTGAAAAGTTGATCCAATTGTTGTGTAATTCAAAGAGCAATTTTTCCTGTAATAACGTTTACTTGCTTTGATCCTGAAATTATGCTGTATTGAAAACAAAACCTCATGGGATTTTTGTCTTCTTGAGGAAAGTTTGACTAAGTGTTTATATTCAGAATTTTATATCCGTTCACATTATGTAAAGCAGAGCAATAGTTAGACTTTCAGAATGCGTTTATGGTCCTATAAGATAACCTCTAGCAGGAAAACACAGTGTTCTGTACTCAGATTTGGGCGGATACGAAACAGTTGCTTTTAAAGTTCCAATTGGAGGCTACTGAGCCCATTGGAAGTCATTATTGACTCGAGATAAGGAGACACATGACACATCACTGAAATAATCTGAGTTTCATTTTTCTCATGGTGACTATGGAGATAGTCACCAACCAACACCCACTTATCTAACAGGGATGTTTTGTTTATAATAGTAATAATTGAGAATTTTGAACTTGGAATATATAGTGCAAATGTAAAATCTTTAAGTTAAATTAACATTCTGCAATTTAACATATCAGACTTTTTAACCTTAATATTTCGATATAATCCCTATAATTTTATTATCTGGCTAGTTTTTCCCTTTGATTTTCCAGGAACTACCAAATGAATAAAGTTCATCTTTTATTGGAAAGAAAACATAACATTAAAGGCATATAACTTTTTAAAGGCATAGAACCAATTTTTGTGAGTATATATACTTTTAGGGCTTAACACACTTTACACTTGAAATATGTACAGATTATGTAAATTATACCTCAGTAAACTTAAAAAAAATATATGGATACCGTAGACTGGCAGACAGCAGGTCAGAAATAACATAAGTATCAGCCAAGAAGATCAACATACAATTCTCAAAAAACAAACAAAATGGCTTGGAAGCATATAAAACAAATTTTGTCTCACTGAATTCATGTGACTTATTATATAATTTTGTTGTTAATAAAGTTTTTGAAGTATAGCATACATAAAGTAAAAGAAAAGAAACTGAAGTGTGACTTTGATGCATCGTTAATGAAACAACCCTATTTAACTGCCATTCAAATCAAGAGATGAAGCCATTTCCATGTGCCTTCTCCCAAACTGGCCCTTCACCTACGCTGTCTTTGGACGTTGTACAGAAGTTTTTCTGCTTTTGAATATTACATAAGTAAAAATTGAAAGTATGCATTCCTTTGTGTCTAGCTTATTTCACTTATTATATTGGTCTTACATTGATAAGACCAATATAAACAATATAAGAATAAAATTTCCAAATTCATAAATGCTTAATCTCAACAACTGGACCATGTCAAATTTTTCTTACGGGTATCTATGCATGTGTAGTGATGATTTTGAAAAGAGGTATTTAATCTGCATTGTAATCACAAAATCTGAAAACAGCAGTAAAAACTGTATCTGTAGAGAACTTATTCAATATGTCGTGGTGCCTACATGGAGTGGAATATTATGGAGCCATTTGAAAGAATGAGCCCGTTCTTTTAAGAGGCACGTTTAAATTTATACGTGTCTGCATACATGTAAATTGTCTCTGGAATAATAAAATAGTTGTTTCTAGTTAAGGAAGATGAGTGGTCAGGAAGTTGTATTTTTCTTTTGTTAGATTTAAACCATTTTTTTCAATTATAGTTGACATACAATATTGTATTAGTTTCAGGTGTCCACCCAGTGATTAGACATTATATAACGTACTAAGTGATCATCCTGATAAATCTCTTACCCATTTGATGCCACACATAGTTACTAGGATTTTTTTTTTGCTATATTCCCTATGCTGTACTTTATTATTTACAGGACTATTCTGTAACAACCAAGCTGTACTTCTTAATCTTTTCACCTTTTTCATCCATTGCCCCATCAAACCCCTCCCATCTGGCAACTGTCAGAAATCTTCTTTTTATCTACAAGTCTGTTCTGTTCTGCTTGTTCATTCATTTTTTTAAAGATGCAATTGTTGATAGGTACGTATTTATTGCCATTGTATTGTTCATATTTTTAATTTTGTTAAAGAAGGCCCTTCAACATTTCATGTAATCCTGGTTTGGTGGTGATGAACTCCTTTAGCTTTTTCCTGTCTGTGAAGCTCTGCATCTCTCCTTCCATGCTAAACCATGGCTTTGCTGGGGAGAGTAATCTTATTTGCAGGTCCTTGCTTTTAATCACTTTGAATATTTCTTGCCAATCCCTTCTGGCCTGCAAAGTTTCTGCTGAGAAATCAGCTGACAGTCCTACGGGCACTCCCTTGTAGGGGGGCAGCAGTTTTCAACTGGTGTCCGTGGCACACTGATGGGCCGCAGGAGTTTTTAAAGCATGCAACACCTGCCTATTGGTGGAGCACTGACCTCTTTCCCTTAGGTTGTCAAATAAAACAATGACAACCGCCAGCACAGCCATAGCCGTTTGGGGTGAATGAATCAAAATTACACCTACTTTTTGTCAGGTTACCAAAAGGTCTACTTGTTGTCGTGCCACAGAATGTTTGTAAGGAATTAGTTTATGAGTGCTGAGATGGAGAAGGTTGAAAAGTGCTGTTCTAATGGAAAATCTGACACCGAATGGCGGCTCTGGGGGCCACACCCTGGGTGTGAGCAGCTGTTCCTCCCCACGGGCCAAGGAGGGGAGGGAGGCTCCCTTAGTGTGCCTGCCTGTCTCTCCTCTCCTTGTTCACCTTGGCGAACTGCTGTATATACACCTGTATTTTTCAGGAGGGATCAGGAAACAAGTCAGTGTGTCCCCAGAGCAAAGAGGCTAACATTTCCCATTTAACTAACACAAAATCATAACACATTTCTGCTGCGAGCTCGGTTTTTTATTGTGTGACGGTAGCTGAGCACTAGAAATTAGCTTGATGCTGTCTGCAAGGCCTTAGTATCCCATGCCATGAATCATACTGGCAAAGTGGGCAAAATGCAATTAGTGTCCTGTCTGCTTTCATTGATAATTAAATTATGTATTTGTTGCCCTTTCATCCTTGATGTGAAATGTTTTCTACTCCACTTGGTTTATGGCAAAACTGACTCTCTGCACAATGTCACTGATAATTTCCTTTGTCTGTCTCAGGTGCCTAAATCTTCTCCCCTGGACAGAGGATCTGACCAGCCCTGCTTTTGATTCATGGCAACATTTTGCTGCTTCTTCGCCTTTGTTACTTAGCAAAAAACATTTCCTCCTTTCTACTTCTATCAATAAGAATTTTTTATTTTTTGGCCTCTTGAAAATTCTCCCTCTTTCCCTCCCTCCCTCCCTCCCTCCCTCATTCACAAACATTATATCTTTTTTTTTCTCTGGCCCGTGTTCTTTCATTTTCCTCCAAGGCTATTGTTAATTACTTATTTGAATGCCTTTGTTGTTTCTTGTATTTCAACTTTCATTTCTCTCTTATTTCTTTCAAATTCCCCATACTACACTTATGCCTGTTTTCTCCTTATACTTCTGTCTTGTATTATATCACTCAGGCTTAAGTGAACCCATTTCCATTTAAAAATAACTTCCTTTTTCTTAAATCTCCTCTTCCTCAAGTCCTACTGAGCAAAGTATAAAATAAAGGAGCCCAGTTTTTCTCTCTATACACCTGGTTCTTTAATACGCTTGCTGGGTATAGCTGATAATATTAGCTCAGACATTTATGGCAAAGCTTTTCAGAGTTTTTAACTTGCTAGTCCCAAATATGCGAAAACAAACAAAAAACCCTGAACACACACACACACACACACACACACACAAAATAAAACCAAAAACCAGATTTAGAATATGTTGGAAAACGTTGGTTTTTAATTTATTAGTAAACGCCTTAAACTTCCCTTGTGCCCACTTTCTGTTTTTCCTGGCCTAAATCGCATCCGGGGAAATTATCGCTCCAGCCCTGACCATCGCCACCAGGGTCTGTGCTATTGTTGCTTCTGTGACTTCAAGTCCCAGGCCAGGAGTTTTACCCAAACACTTTGGAAAATAGCCCAGGAAAGCCCCTAATACTCACTAGGCTCACAGGCTCAGAAACTGAACAGGGAAGGACTAGAGATGCCAAAACAAAATAAAAGAGATGGGAGGAAGAATAGCAATGGAAAGAAGGAGACTCTGAAAATACAGTAGGGACAGGAAGAAAGCCTGGTTGGGCAAAGTCCGAAGAAAAAAATGCTGAGGTCGCATATTGCCTTCCAGAGACTTCAGCTAAGCCGCAGGGTCCTGTGGGGTTTGCGGGTTTGCATGTGACCATTCGCGAAAAAAGCGCCGTGTTTCTTTACCTTTCACACAGCAGCTTTACTCCTTCTCTAAAGAGCAATTTATTATATGGCAGGCGAATGTCGTAGACATGATGAAGGGTGTGAAAATGTAGGTAGGAGGTTACTGACAAACACTGTGGGATTTAGACATAGAATAACGAACAAGTGGCTGGACATCAACCAGTAAATTACGATGAATGGAGAAACACATCTCAGAGTAAAGGGAAAATGCCAACATCCAGAGGAACTCTGCTGATGAGAGTGTGGCCCAGGCCTGATGGCTGCTGTGACTGAGAAGACTGGTTCCCTCTCAGGTGTTGTCTGAGTGTGGGGGTATTGAGGTACAACTCAAATGGGGATGGATGGAAAGATCTGGAAATAATATGATTCTTACAAATGAACCATATGTTGCAATTTATAGGAAGTCTGCATTAAACTTTTCTTATGCCCATTTTCTATTTTTCCTGTATTAAGTAGCATCTAGATAATCATTACTCTAACCATTGACCATCGCCACCCAGGGTCAGGCAAGCATTTCCTGGGAGGGGACTTTTATCTCTGCCAGGATTTAATCCAAGGTGGCAGAGACCCTCCTGGCCATGCTGGGGAACTCCTTGCCTATGAGATCCTAACCACAAAGAACAGACCAGGAAACCTGCTTTTAATAGCAATGGTAACAGCCTCCACCATCTGAATAGAACTAATAGCTTCACAAGTACCTCAGGAAATAAGGTAGGCCAGCAAGAAATCTTCATGGGTTTTCATTTAAAACTGTGAGTTCAAGAAGTACTTTAAAACCACATGTTTAAATTAGAATTCATCTACTCATTTATGGGGCCATCTTTAGTTTCAAGAATCCTATCTAATAAAAGAGTAATATGCAAATTAACCATCACTCTGAGACACCTAAGCCCACCAGCCAATCAGAGCGGCTGTATGCAAATTAACCAACCAAGATGGCGGCCGACAGCCATGGAGCTAGAGCAAACAGGAGGCTTCCGTTGCACCAGGAGTAAACTGTCTGCCTAGGCTGGCTAGGCCTCTGCTCAAAGAAAAAATGTTTTAATTATAGAAGCCACAGAGCTGAAGCAAACAGGAGGCTTCGTGCCTGCCTAGGCCTTGGCTCAAAGTAACAAAGTTTCAATTATAGAAGATAAATAAAACCCAGAAACATGATTCCAGCCAGCCTCGCTGGGACATTGGGTCAATGGGAGCTGCGGGCAGCCTGAAAACGGCCCTCAGCCCCTCACCCAGGCTGGACAGGCACCCCAGTAGGGACCCAAACCCTGAACGGGCTGTTGGCAGCCTGAAAACGGCCCTCAGCCCCTCACCCAGGCTTGGACAGGCACCCCAGTAGAGACCCGAACCCTGAACGGGCTGTGGGCAGCCTGAAAACGGCTCTCAGCCCCTCACCCAGGCTGTCCACATCCCCAAGGGGTGAGGGTCCACACTAGGGGGCTTGGCCATCCTGCAAACAACCATCAGCCCCTCACCCAGGCTGTCCAGGCACGCCAGCAGGTGGACATCCTCTGAGGGGTCCCATACTGGGAGAGGGCATAGGCCGGACTGAGGGACCCCCCCCCTCCCCCGCCCAAGTGCACAAATTTTTGTGCATTGGGCCCCTAGTTATAGTCATAATACTCCTCATAATTACTTTTCTCATCTTTGAAAAAGTGTAAAGAAAGAATTGGCATTATATTTGTTTTCCTCTATCAAAATTAGCTTTATGTTGGAAATTGGAATATTGAAGTGTTCTCTGGCCCTGTGTCACTTTGCTAACATTTATTAGGAAGAAAATGAATGTGACCAATCAGGTAACAGAGATCTTCAGGTAGGAGATCTTGTAAAGATACCTGTGTTGAGTATAACTACATTTATAAGCATAGAGTCTATTTTAAGTGGGAATCGTCTGGAAATCACAGTATCATGATGATTGCATTTGCACTGTTTTGCAGTTAATCATGGTTTGTACTGTTACTGGCCATTTAACCAGCAAATGTAATACTAATTCATAAAAACAAGCAGCTTGCTGCAAGAGGTGAGGACAGATTACCTTAGGATGCTGCCACCTTCAGGAATTTTAGCTCATGTTACTTTGTGTCTATGATACTGGGGAATACATGTTTGTTCAAGAGCCATTAAAAGTTCTCTGTACTTAAGCGATGATCCTACCCACTAAAAGAGAGTTGAATAGTACTGTTCTTATTAAAAAATTATGTTTTGGAAAGTATTTCAAACGGGATAGGTTACTCCAGTAAGGAAAAGAATACCGTTTTATTTAAAAGACAAGATGTGAACTTTATGTATTTTTCATATTATCCCTGACTTAGCAAAATACATACATCACTACCAGAGATGTCTGAACAAATAATAACTAAGTCTAAGTATAATAACAAATAACTCAATAATATTTCTGCTCGAAAGGCATGAAATGATAACGCAATTTCCTTATACTTTCTTATAACTATAATTATGCAGTTATTAATATAGCTACACTTCATTAATTCCACATGATGTGCTGAAGAAAATTTGCTTTTATTTTTAAAATCAGCCTTCACTCAATACTGAGTTACAATGTTACTGATTATTTTGAAGTTTGGTCACGGTCATAGCTCACAAGTGTAAATCTGCCAGAGCCAAGGAGTTACAGAATTTTGCAATTGACAATAAACTCCTCAAGTTTCCTCAATTCTCATCATGCCCCGAAGACTAAAATCACAAACAAATAATAAATAAAAGCACTTCTTTAAACATGTTTGTATGTAAAATAACATTTATATTTCTGTGAAAATCACATTCTTCTAAAACACACATACCCATAATGAGACATGAGCTTATTAGATTGTTTTTAATAGAAGGGACAAATGTTATTTTAACCACTAAAAAACGCACAGTGATTAGATAAGGTTAACAATTTCTTTCTGATCCACCTCTGAACTCCCTCTACCACTCTTATAAATACTTACGGTGTCTCCTGTTCAATGGTACTTAGAAACATGGTATTTACACGCAGATACACACATATAAACACGCACTCATGCACACACACATGCACATACACATTTTCTATTGGTTTTAATGGTACAAAAATGTGATCATAATCTATAAATGTATTACTCCAATTTTTATTTTATCACTCAACCTATCAATGACACCCGCTCTTTCCTATTAAAAACTGCATAATATTTCATATCCAGAAGTGCTCTTCTTTATTCAGTCAGTCCTATGCTTTTTAATTTTTAAATCATACGGTAAAATTGATGTTGGGTGTGTACAGTTGAGGGATTTTGAGGTTACAGATTATGGGTGTGTACAGTTTATGGATTTTGAGGTTCCATAAACCAGAACAATTTCATCACCCTCAATGCTCCCTCATGCTACCCTTTCATAGTCGCCTGCTTCCTGCATCCCTCACTCCTGGAAACCGCTGAGCTGTTCTCCATACTTACAGTTTAGCTTTTTTGAGAATGTCACTTCCGTGCAACCATATAATATGTAGCATTGGAGGCTCGTTTCTTCCATTCAGCACAATGCTTTTGAGATTCATCCAAAATGCAGGATATATCAGTAGTTTTTTCATTTCATCAATTATTTGTTCCTTTGGTATGGATGTACCAATGTTTATTTATTCATTCAGAAGTTGATGGAGTTTTGTGTTATGAATACAGATGCTATAAACATCCAGATATAGTTTATTTTGTGTGAGTGAAGATAATTTTTTATTTCTGTACTAGAGGCCTAGTGCATGGGCGGGGGGATGGGGCAGGGGGGAGGGCGGGCAGCCTAGCCCAGCCTGTACCCTCTCGAAACCTGGGACCCCTCAGGGGATATCCGACTGCTGGTCTAGGCCCGATCCCTAAATCTGGGACCACTGGCTCCTAACTGCTCTCCTGTCTGATCACCCCTAACCACTCGTCTGCCTGCCTGATAGCCCCTAACCACCTCTGCCTCGACCCCAGTCACTGCAGCTTCATCTGGAAGGACATCTGGAATGACTTCTGGAAGGCTTTTTGGCTGTCTGGTCTAATTAGCATATTATGCTTTATTATAGAAATTAGCATATTATGCTCTTATTATTATAGAAGATTATTATAGATAGTTAATACTCAGGAGTGGAATTGCTGGTTCAAATGATATGATTAAATTTAAAGAAGCTGCCAGATTTTTCCAGAGGGGCCGTGCCATTTTTGCATTCCTACTTACTCCTGCACTTAGACAATAATCAAAAAGGAAATGGAGAATACTGAGTTAAATGCAGGGAAACAGCAAAGGGGTGTCAGGACATGGAAGTGAGCTCTTGATGTGAATCTTGGTTTCTTTCCTTATTTGTTGTGTAACTTTGGGGCAGTGATCTAACCTCTCTAAACCTTGATTTCTCATCTATAAAATGGGGAAAGTAATAGCTGTTTCACTTTTTGTGGATATTAAATGAAATAAGGAATGTGAAGTCCAGTTCACTGTCTAGCACATGGAAATCTTAAAATAAATGTGTCTATAAGTATCTTCTGCATTCATTCAGTTAGTTGCAGCAAAGCAAATTCTCTGGCAGCCTGGTTTTATACATAGTTTCAATCAACCTTTAAACTTTACTTAACTTGATTACATCTATTCAGGCTTGCTCTTATTTTATTTGACCAGCTATCCTTTGCAAGTGTTAATACTTTCTAAAGATACAGAACAGTGCATACATACACACCTGAACACACACATGCACACACACAAAAGTTGCAGAGGTAGGTGTTTTGTTAAGACGATTTAAATGTTTCCATTTAATTCTTTATTCATAAGAGAGTCTTCTCTTTTTTTTTATAAGCAGAGAATGGAAACAGTTCCATTTATAGTTGATCATATTCTGTAAACTACTTTGATTTTTAAAAATAATTTTCACATAGAAATAGGATATATGTATATAGCGAAATGATGAGCATATGAACTTGATGTCTTTTATGCATTGCCTAGTAGTTCCTTTTAAACAGTGTCTTGATATTTTACTAGGTGTAAGAATATTTTAGGTCTTTTTTCAACATATTCATCATGTTTGCTTAGGGTTATCTTTGTGTGTGTCCCTGGGTCTATATTTGTTTAAGAATATGTTTATTCCAGCAAATAATTTCCTCCCCAATCAACCATAAGGTAATGCAAAAGGTGTAGTCAGATAAAATGATTTTTATATAGTGACTTCATACTAAATTCCTTAGTAGTTATAGAGACATGTTTTTCCTGATGCCTGAGGAGTTTTATACACATAATTATGCCATCTGTGAAGAAAGGCTATTTTTATCTCTCTTTTGCCAATCTTCAGGCCTAATCTCAAAACCATTATATTGATCAAAAGAAACCAGACACCAAAGAACATAGACTTTATAGTTTTGTTTGTCAGTTGCATGTGAAACACACGCAAAATTAATTTATGGTTGTAGAAATCGGAAAAGCAGTTACCTCGGGGACAAGGGAGGGCTGGTGGTTGGGAAGGGCACGGAGCCATTTTCTAGAAGAACAGACATGCTCTACTGCTTCATCTGGATATTGGCTGCATGTTGGGTCAAGGTTCCGTGAGCTGCGTGACTAAGACTAGCACATTCTCCCCTCTGTAAACGGTGCTTCAAAACAACCCCATTTTCTTTTTGATAGTGGACGAAGTCAGCGCCTTCCACACAGTTGTATTTGGCTCAAGACACTTCCTTAACTGACTTGGAATAACAATCTGAAATCTAAGCCACCAAACGCCCCGGAGGCTGCCCCAGTCAAAGATTTTCATCAAGATTTTAGTTAAAGACCCAGGAACCAGCTGGAGAAGGTGAGATGATCACCTCCACAGACTAGCAGGGCTGGGCCCTTTCAGCTTGAAATCTTGTCCCATATAAAGGAGGTAATGAGACTAAAAGAGTCCATGGTGATAGGCAGCTCCAAACAGGGAGGACGGCTGCCTCTCCAGATGAGCTCCAGCCAGGGTAGAACGGGCCTTCTTTAATCAGAATAAAATAATCATGGTTAACAGAGCACGATTCATATTTCTTATAATACTAGCTGGTTTCCCAAATTCTATGGCTTCCCCCTTTCAAATTAACTCTTTGAAATTTTAGAACTCATTATATTTAGATATACAGTAAATTTATACACACACACATATACTAGTATATAGTAAGATGGTATGCAGACAGTTGCTATATCCATTTGTAAGTAATTTAAGATAGAAACAGTTTGCCCTAACTAGTTTGGCTCGGTGGATAGAGCGTTGGCCTGTGAACTGAAGGATCCCGGGTTTGATTCCGGTCAAGGGCATGTACCTTGGTTGCAGGCACATCCCCAGTAGGAGGTGTGCAGGAAGCAGCTGATTGATGTTTCTCTCTCATCAATGTTTCTAACTCTCTATCCCTCTCCCTTCTTCTCTGTAAAAAATCAATAAAATATATTTAAAAAAAAAAGATGGAAATAGTCTATAATTACATGTGTTTAAAATAGAAAACATCTATATGCACTTGAATAAAATGGGCACAGTCTTTTCTCAGGCAAAGTAAAGCATGTCAAATAAGTAAAACAAACGTGAGTTACTTGAGTTGAACATTAAGTTGAATGTACGGGACCATTAGCCCCTGATAAGAGAGGAATGCGGCCTGTTTTCCGAGAAAAGCAGTTTGCTTTGTAAATAGCAGCGGTGAGGAGGCCTGGAGCAACAGAGACCTGCGCTAGAGCACAATGCCAGGCACCGTGTGCCTCAAGCAAGCTACTGTTTCTAGTTTATTTTTATACAAATTTCCAAAAGCACTAGTTTAAGAATAATTAGACAGATTGCCGTTTAAAGTGTGAAGAAAGGGTCTTAAAGTTCTTGTGCAATCTAGATACACAGACACAAGTTAAGGAGAAGCACAAATTACCCCAGTGGACACACCATGCCGGGGAGCAGGACCTCCCACCGTCCAGGGCCAGGCGTCCTCAAACTACGCCCGCAGGCCACATGCGGGTGTTTTTGCCGCCGCTGCCTGTCCTGCTTAAAATAAGACATGTGCAGTGTCATAGGAATTTGTTCATAGTTTTTTTTAAACTATAGTCCGGCCCTCCAACGGTCTGAGAGACAGTGAACTGGCCCCCTGTTTAAAAAGTTTCAGGACCCCTGGTCCATGCCTTAGCCACTTCAGCCTTCCCCTTCTATAGGTCATTCACAACTGTCTCAAAGACTCATACTGCAACTCGAGAGCCTCTAAAACCCTAGGAAACCCACAGACATCTTGGAAATGCCCCTTCTTGTCGGGGGAATGTCTTGAAGGTTATGGGCTACTTGAAGGTCTTACTGGGCCTCGGCCTCTGCAGAGCCCATTGAACAGGGGCCTGAGGGGCAGGAGTCGGGTGGAGCAGGAACCTTTAGAACCTTTGGGATGGGGAGGAGGTATGGCCTGCTGTGTCCTGTCAAGAATGTGGGACTTCCAGGGTTCAGGAAATATGCTCAAAACATGTCTGAGTGCCAAGGTGTATACTGGAGGATATATTGGGAGAATCCTTATTTTATCCTAAAAGCTTCCCCAGAACTTTGGGGGTATAGTTCAGGGGACTCGGTAACCAGACCAGAGCAAAGATTTAAATCTAGGTGTCTCAGCTTCTGGCCCCTACTCATTAAAGAAAATCAATGTGCTTTAAAATGTCAAATAATATGGCAGAGTGTTTATGAGAAAATTTAGCAATCTCCTGTCCAACCACTACCATCGCTGATTCTGGCTTACCAGAAGCAACCCACTTTCAATTCTGCTTCTTCCAAATTTTCAAATGTACTCTTCAATTAAAAAATGGAGATATAATCTACTAAACTCCTTCCAGGGAAGATAAGACTACCATTTAGCTGTTTTTAAAACCAACAAATGTAAAATCCCTGCTCTACACAGGCATTTCTCTTTCAATTCAGTTATCCCACAATTCTTGGTAAGATGAAAGTTCATTGCATACATTATTCTAATGTTCACACAGAGCCACAAAACACACTATGCGCCCGTCTTCTTTCATGTAATTTTCATCTCCCTGGGAGTTAGTTAACAATTGTCTTGTTGCTGAGATTTCTGTGCACTGTTCATTAAGTCTCTCCCAATACTTCACAGAATCCACTCAGGTTCTTATATTTGTTTGTTAGTTTGTTTGACTTTGTCTTTGTTTTGTCTCTCAGCTCCAAGATAATCAGGCTGTTCTTATCAGTTTAGTTTTAGGCCACCCCTTCCCTCTCCTTCAAATTTTCTGCTTCCTTTTTCTTTGTTGAATCTCTTGTTTCCGTGGCCCATGATTTCTGCTTATTTTATTTATCCCTTTGCTTTGAGAGAGCAGCTTCTGAGAACGAGTGCATTGGAAGTAATGATTTTGAGGCTTGACATATATGACAATGTTTTTATTTTATTTTCACCCTTAATTGTATGATTAGTTATCTAATCTAATAAAAGAGCAGTATGCAAATTGATCTTCACTCTGTTACACCCACAAGCCATGTCCACCAACCAATCAGGCGCAAATATGCAAATTAACTCAACTAAGATGGCGACAGCCACGGAGCTGGAGTTGCCCCGGCCAATGGAGGAAGCCAGGGCCCTGCTGGCCCTGAGCTCTACTCAAGGCTACGAAGTTTCAAGTATAGAAGATAAACAAACCCCAGATACCTACCAGGCTGGGACCTTGGGTTGCCAGGGGCAACCCAGGCTTGGAGCAGAGGACCAAGGCAACAAAGTTTCAATTATAGAAGGTAAATAAATCCCAGATACCTGCTTCCAGCCAGGCACCCCAGTAGGGACCCAAACTCTGAAGGGGCTGTGGGCAGCCTGAAACAGCCATCAGCCTCTCACCCAGGCTGGCCAGGGACGCCAGCAGGTGGACATACCCCGAGGAGTCCCAGACTGTGAGAGGGCACAGGCCGGGCTGAGGGACCCTCCAGAGTGCACAAATTTTTTTTTGTGCACCGGGCCTCTACTAGAATTATAAATTAGAAATTAGTATCCATTTGCATTTTAAATATATTGCACCTTTGTCTTCTGGCTTCCAAGACTAAGGTTGGAAATTTTGTAATTTAATGAGGTTCTGTTTAAAATTTTGTTATTTAATAAGATTCTGATAAAAGAGCATGTATTGGGTGTTCAGTCTGTAATATTTAACCTTCTTTATTATGCCACGTTGATTTCTGGTTCCTAAAATATTTTCTGTCTGCTCAAGTATTCTTATTTACTTTTAAAGGACAAGAGATAAAGCATTGATTGGTGAGCTATAACATGAATAATAACTTTTTGAAAATTAAAACAAGTTTTGATAGAGAGGAGTCTTAGTACAGTTGAATAAAAAAATAGGTCAAGAGTTCTGGGAAATAGCCCTGGCTGGTTTGGCTCAGTGGATAGAGTGTCAGCCTGCAGATTGAAGGGTCCCGGGTTCAATTCCAGTCAAGGGCACGTACCTTGGTTGCAAGCTCAATACCCAGCCCTGGTCAATTGGGAGGCAACCAATCGATGTGCCCCTCTGACATCGGTGTTTCTCTCTCTGTCTTTCCCCCTCCCTTCCACTCTCTAAATATCAGTGGGAAAATATCCTTGAGTGGAGGCTTAACAACAACAAAAAAATAGTTCTGGAAAATATCAGAGAACTCTGGAGTGACTAAAATTCTTTATAACCTTTCTACTTGAGTTGCTATTTATTTCTTATCTTTTGAATTTAGGATGGTAACCTAAAAAGTATTTGCATGGTTTTATAGTTCTATACTTAAGTCACTGGAACTTTCTGAAACTCAAATCCCAAAGCCTAATGATAGGCTTATATGTTATAGGAAGAGTTCCAGTAACGTAAGTGTAGGGGAAAATTACATTAGTTTATTGTTCACTTTCTACCTAGTTCACTGCTGTGTCCCAGCAATTAGAACAGTCTGACATGTGGTAGGTGCTCAGTCAACCCAGTAGAATGAGTGGACCCAATGCATGGAAACTCCATGGGAACAGAGACTGTCTTACTCAACATTGTATCTTCCACCCCTTACCAAGGGTCTATAGGTATGGCTATTCCAGAAATCTGTGCTGAATGAATGAATGAATGAATGAATGAATGAATAAATGAAGTTAAGAGTGATATTTCTCTTAAAATTTTAATTAAAATATTGTTTTCAACCTTTGGGGCTTCATATAATTAAAAAAAAAAGACGTTCGTGCAGTAGAACTCAGTATGGCTGATGAAATAAATTATTTTTCCTTCCATGTGACCCTCAGAGTCGAAACTGTAAGCTCCAAAGATTTGTGGTGTGTTCCCTCACACCTGGAAGAGTGAGCAAATCCACATGAGCATGGTTATAACACAGTTAAGAGGGGATAACTGTACCCTATGATTAATATCATTTATAGTCCCTTTGGTGTTCTGTCCATGACAGGTACTCTTCCTCTTCCTTTTCTTCTGTTTGGAGATATTAATGATTTATACAAACCTGGGGAAAGGAGGCAAATACTTTTGTGCATCATCTATGAATAATCTAACTAGGGTTCTACTGATTTTTTTCTTAGAGCAGTATGACAAGAAGTGAATAGTCTAAGAAATGGACCACCCCTTGAAAGTGTAGCTGGCAAGTGCAGGCAAGTTCTGGGGGATACAGATAGTTGTGAAATGGTAAACATGGGTGGTTGGCATTCTCAGTTCTCTGTCTATAAACATCCCATAGTCAGTGAGGTATACCTTCTATTGGCTAAGCATATTTTCATTGGCTTTCTTGATTAAAAATTTTATGTAATACACATCTTTAGAAATCACAAAGAGAAAAATAGCATCCAAATTCATCAAATTGAAGAAACTACTGACTGAAAAAGGACTCTATTGCTCATTTTGTTGTTTTAGGAGCCAAGGGTGTGTTCTGCCTTAAACCTTAGAGTTCTGCCTCCCAGAAGCAGTGCTGGCAAAACACGGATGTGGTGCCCTTCGGCGGAAGACAAGATCCTACCTGTTCTCTCTGAGCTTTAACCAGGTAGCCCTGCTCTCTGGTGCAAAGAAACTGGATGAGTGAGATTTTGCTCAGAAATGAAAGAGTCCCAGATTCCTAGTCTGAATGTCCTTCGGATGGATGTATACATATATACATTTCATATATAAATATCACATGATACATCATCAGTCATGTATATCTGTAATATAATACTATATACATATCTAATGAGAGAGAGAAGAGAAATAAAAATAATTTTAAAATTCCAAACTAATTTAATTTAGATGCTTATAGCCTTATTTACATCAAAATATTTACCTTTCTTGCCAGTCTGTATTACTAATAGTGGTGACAGAGTTTCAGGAG
>PVJC01005301.1:0-59676 GCA_004026665.1 Murina feae
CCTCATTGTTGTTTTGATTTGCATCTCTCGGATGATTAGTGACTTTGAGCATGTTTTCATATGTCTCTTGGCTTTCTGAATATCCTCTTTTGAAAAGTGTCTATTTAGGTCCTTTGCCCATTTTTTGATTGGATTGTTTGTCTTCTTTTTGTTAACTTGTATGAGTTCCCTATAAATGTTGGAGATTAAACCTTTATCACTGATAACATTGGCAAATATGTTCTCCCATGTAGTGGGTTTTCTTGTTGTTTTGCTGATGGTTTCTTTTGCTGTGCAGAAGCTTTTTATTTTGATAAAGTCTCATTTGTTTATTTTCTCTTTAGTTTCCAATGCCCTAGGGGCTGTGTCAGTGAAGAAACACTTTGGCATACGTCTGAGATTTTGTTGCCTTTGTATTCCTCTAGTATTTTTATGGTTTCCCGTTTTACGTTTAAGTCCTTTATCCACTTCAAGTTTATTTTTGTGTATGGTGTGAGTTGGTGGTCTAGTTTCATTTTTTTGCATATATATGTCCAATTTTCCCAGCACCATTTATTGAAGAGACTGTCTTGATTCCATTGTATGTTCTTGCCTCCTTTGTCAAATATTAATTGAGCATATTGATTTGAGTCGATTTCTGGGCTCTCTATTCTATTCCATTGATCTATATGTCTATTCTTGTGCCAGTACCAGGCAGTTTTGAGGACAGTGGCTTTATAATATAGTTTGATATCTGGTATTGAGATCCCTCCTACTTTGTTCTTCTTTCTCGGGATCAACATGCTCTGATTTGATATTATTCTTTTATTTGGAGAAATCATCTAGCTCATTGTAGATATTGTAGAATCAGGGCTTAGAGTGTTGGCTTTGTCATTTTATCTACAAGTAAACTTTCAATTCCACATCACTTTGAGCTTTTTAGATTTTTGGGATTAAAGTATTCAAATGAGTTCAATACAGAACCAATGTCCAGGGTTGGGGAACAAAAGTAGGTGAAATCTCCTTGTTGGATCTGTGTCCTTTATCCCACTTTTCAGTCTATTCAGGGGTCCATATGGCAACGGGACAGTTGATGACCATCTGTTGACACATGCCTAGCTGTTGAGTCTCTTAGGAGGTCTGATTAGTATATGCCCTTCTCATCATCAATTTCCTTTTGATTCACCAAATTTTACAACTGATTGGATATTTAGAATATTTGCTGAAAGTACATGGTTGCTTCACAATCACAGATTGTCTCTAATACACACATGCAGGTGTACGTGCATGCACACACATATTTCTGCACCCTTAAATAAAAGGCATATGTTCATCAGGGGGAGGAGGAGGTGGAGGAGGAGAAGAAGGGGTCTAATGAACTTGTATAATAAAAACAGTAGTAACAATCATAATAAAATGAACCTATTCCTTTCAGGAGGAATGTTTTCATCTGATATAGACACCCAGCTGTAATAGGATTGGTACCAGTTTACATTTTAATAAATGACAGATTGCTGTTAAATTGGTTGGCTAATGTTGTAAAACTTTGGAATGGTATACTGGTAGGCAAAGATAAACAAGAGAGTTTATTTCATGTTGGTTTCACTTAATGAAAATTGACTTTAACGGAGGTTTGTTTAAAGAACCCTCCCTCGGGAACTAGCTCTATGTGGATGGAACTGTTTAAGAGTTTTAACAAAGCTATGAAGTGACTTGCTAGTGGACCCAATAGAAGATTATCCATTTTGGAAACAAATATATGTCTTTCATAAATTCTGTAATCTTCACAAAGTTCTCTGATAACCCAATGTCAGAGTTAGAGTACTCTGTTATTGTGAACTGGGATCCATTTCCACGGGAAGGAGCACAGATCTCTCCTAGTTTTATGTTGGTGCAAATGTCGAAGATTTATTATCACCTTGTTTTCAGTTCTAGTTTAGAGATCCATTCTTAACTCTGGGAATAGTTTATACTACAGCTACAAATTCCATTCCAAATCCCTGCGTTCTCCCCATGGCTTAACCAGCTCTCAGTAGTGGTCCTCTTTTCTCTTAGTTTGCTTTGTTCTATTTATAGTGACTACTGGGCCGCCTGGGAGTAAGTGAAGTCCTTATCATAGGCCCTGTTCTGGTCGGGTCTGGATGTCCCTGTTTTATGGGGAAGATACAAAATCACACAGGAATGGGATTAGGTCAAGTTCAGGTCCATTCCAATCCTGAGTTTCTATGATTCTAAACATAGATTTGAAAAAGATCCTGGGGAGGACAGACTGATACATTTTCTGCTATGAAACACGGCAGTAACTGGAAAAGAAAGGCCGCTCTGTAATGAACAAGGAGAAATCAAACTTGAATTGATAATATCATATGACGTAAAAGCCTGTGTGTCTTTTATTGCAGATTTGTTTTTTCTCTTAACTTGAGCCTAGAGTCCTCATCTTTAAGATGAAAACAGTCAAACTTAATATTCAGGATTGTAAACATCGTGATGAGAAATCCTAATAACCGCTTACGTTGGACATCGGGTAATTTTCATCGGCCCCAACCAAGTCTCTAGATTTGGAAACTAACTCTAGGCGAGGTAGACGCCCTGGCCATTAGGAAGCATGGCTGTGGTTCCGACATGGGCCCGTCTTCTCCTCAGCCTGTGCCCTTGGTCACCGTGCGGTGCTACCTGCTCCTCTCTAGCGCATCCTGTGGGCCTCGCTGTGCACACTGAGCTTCCAGCCCACAGTCCTCTGCTAGTGAACACCACCACAGGGACCTCTTCTCTGAACTCTTAAGAGGATTTATCATCCAGGCATATTCTGAACCTCTCTACTATATTGTCTCTTGGATGCAGCCTATGATGTTGTAGAAAGTACTGGTCTTAAAGTCGCATAGACCTGGGTTGAAATCTCAGTTAGGTTTCTCTAGAGTTTTAACATGAGACAGGAAAATAAGTTATCAGAGCTTCTGTTTCCCTGAGAAAAAGCTGTGATAATACTTTATGAAGCTGTTGTGAAGACTGACTGAGATCTCTCACGTACAATGCTCAGCCCAACTGCTGGTCTCCTCCCCAGAGGAAGGGCCCCATCGGATCCATTGTAAAGGACCCCAAGGTATTCATTGCAGAGTCTTATAAATAATACTAGAGACCTGGTGCACAAAAACTAAATTTGTGCCCTGCGGGGGCGGGGGGAAGGAAGGGGGTTCCTCAGCCCGGCCTGTGCCCTCTCACAGTCTGGGACCCCTCGGGAGATGTCCACCTGCTGGCCTAGGCCCACTCCCCAGGGGATTGGGCGTAAGCTGACAGTCAGACATACCTCTGGCAGACCGGGAGCCCTCAGGGGATGTCCACTTGCCAGCAGGGAGCAGACCTAAGCTGCAGTCAGACATCCTTAGTGCTGCTGAGGAGGCAGGAGAGGCTCCCACCACCACAGCTGTACTGGCAGCCGTCAGCCTGGCTTGTGACTGAGCAGAGCTCCCCTTGTGGGAGTGCACTGACCACCAGGGGTAGCTCCTGCATTGAGCATATGCCCCCTGGTGGTCAGTGTGTGTCATAGTGACCAGTCATTCTGAGTGGTTCTGCTGTTTGGGGTCAGTTTGCATATTACTCTTTTATTATATAGGATAGAGGCCTGGTGCATGGGTGGGGCCTGCTGGTTTGCCCTGAAGGGTATCCCGCATCAGGGTGGGGGTCCTGCTGGGGTGCCTGGCCAGCCTGGGTGAGTGGCTAATGGCAGTTTGCAGTGAGGCTGGCTGGAAGCAGGTATCTGGGATTCATTTATCTTCTATAATTGAAACTTGGTTGCCTTGAGCGGAGGCCACAGCCAGCCAAGGCAGGCAGGAACCTTAGCTTCCTCCATCGCCGGGGAAAGCCTTCTGCTTGTTCCAGCTTTGTGGCTGCCTGCCACCATCTTGGCTGGGTTAATTTGCATATAGTCACTCTGATTTGCTGGTAGGTGTGGTGATTGGCTCGTGGGCATGGCTTAGTTGTAGCAGAGTGACACCAATTTGCGTATTATTCTTTTATTAGATTAGATTAACCTCCTATTAATTGTAATTTCCCTTCCAAAATACGATCTGCTTTAAATCAGGATTGTGTTTATGGAAAGAAAATGTAGAGGGCTGATTTTTTCTGTTTCATGAACTACTCTGCAAAAGGTTAAGGTTATTGCTTAGTGGACTAGAGAGCTGTGACAGTCAAGCCCCATTGGTGGGCTTTGGAGAGGAGCAGCTTGCTTGTTGCCCTTTCAGAGTTGAACTGGCCATTGGAACAAGTCCTTCATGAGGGATTTTATCACCTAGAACTAGGTTAAAAATGAATATAAACGTTCATTATTGGTGGAGTATCCCTCTATCCCCCTAAGTGCCTTTCCAAACTTTTACAATAAATTCCTTTCGTAACCCTTTTGATAATGTTTTTCTTCTCTATGAAAGGACTTTTTTCAAATTTATCTGAATAATTTTAAATTACTTAATATAGATATTGGAAATAGCCTCAATTTCACACACCAGGCTCTCCTGAAAGTCAGATAACTTCACCTTTCTTCTTGGAATTATCTAAGATGTAGAAACTTTTGGCAGGGGTGTCCTTTTTTCTCCCCAAAATGGGATTCGTGGCATGGTGGCTGTACCCAGAACAGTGGTGTCAGTACTCTGTTAATTGTTGATGGTTCTTACTGCAGAGAGTATATGAGATTCACATGTACTTTTTCAGCTGCTTAGAATGGGGAGTGAGATGCCTAATCTGCATGTTCCTCCTCCCAGCCAGTGTTACAGTCCGCAGGCCACAGGAAAACATCTGGCTCAGGGCTTAGAGCTGGGAGGGCTCTGGGAAAGACCAGAAGTAAATAACCTGAGTCTTGTTGAGGCTTTAGTGAGTCAGATGAGGGAGACAAGGTTTGAGAAAAAATGGGGAATTGACCAATATGAATTAGCCACAGACAGAAAATACAAAATAGGTAATTATATTGGGATTGTTGATTTAGCAAGAGATAGGGGGAAGTTTGGGGGTCTTTTCCTGTAATCCTCAGTTGTTAATGAAGCAGTATTTCCTATACCATGCTGTTAGCATTTTCAGGGACACCCAGTGTCACTACTGGTCAGTGAGGATCAGAAATGGTTAAGGTGAGACAGAATCCTTCCGGTCCTAGCCCAGCCACTAACTGGTTCTGTTTACTTCATTTCCTTACGTTGACATTTTAAATGTCACCACATGAACCTCAAGTGTGTGTAGCTTTAAATAATATCCATAGCACTTTTTTCGGCTCCAAATGTTTATTATGTGAAGTTCCTAAATGTACGGAACATCTAAAGGTTAATAGGAATCAAACTCTTTGCTTGAAAGTGTATTTACTTCCTTTTGTAAACACACCTGGCTTTTATTTTCTACTAGATACTCTACTACGCTCTGTCCATGGAAGACTGGTTTCCGTCTTCCAGCTATCCTTTAAAAATAAACAAAGAAAAAGAAACCCCCACTGTTGTACTACTGTTGTCAGGAGCCTAGGGTCACACCCCTGTGCACGGTCGGTGATAAAAATGTAGGAAGTTGTATGATGTGTGCAAACCCCCAAGTGCCACCCCTTCTGAAGCAAGGACAGCCCCTATGACAGTGGTGATTCTCTCAGGCCTCTGGCCACACTTGCTAGGAATTACGTCCTGGCCAATATGGTTGATAAAAAAACTCAGTGTGTTTCTTTCTTTCTATTCACGCGATAAACATAAAATCAGCTTTTCATCAGGAAGCTGGGTCTGGGGAAGTTTTGGGTTTCCAGCATTTATTCATTAGTCTTCACTAGTCTTTGGTCGCATTACTCGATGGGTCCTTTAAAAGACCAACCTCAAGTCACCGTTAGGTTCCTTGAATTCAGTGCATCATGCTGCTCGTTCATGTACTAGAACATGAACGATTCTGAGAAGAGACCCTAAATGAAGGTTATAAGTAGCATTTACGCCTTTGTCGTTTTACCAGAAATGCTCGCAACTATCGTCACTCACAGCAGATCCCATAATTATCATTAGATTCTCTGTTCCTTTAAAGCAGAAGTCTACTGCATTTGGCCTGCTTGGGAAGCAAATAAATTGAAATTTAATTTGTGCGTGATAAGATTAATATGATCGCTAATACCTGCTGCCAATATTTTCAATGTATTATTAAAAAATCAACAGAACATTAAAAATTGCTTGATATGCATAACTTAGAGACCTATTATGCATTCAGCAAATTAGATCACAGAAAATCTGACGTGGAGTAGCTGAGATGAGGGAGGTTGAGATGGGGAGGAAGTGATGTCACATGAGAAAAGACAGGAAGACAAAAATGAGAAGAAATAGATTCCTCTTCACAAGAGTCCCTTGCTTCTTTCACGTTAAGTACTTTAGAAAAAGATGCATTTGTATTTTCCATCTTTTTTTCTCATCAGGCATCCTCTGGCCGGCTGAGTGGCATAGAATGAGAATGGTGAAGACTCCACTCCTGTGGTGTTTTTGCAGACAGTCCCTCCATGTCTGATTTCCTCCTACGTAGGCAGCTTTGGCCACAGACAGCAGGAGGGGGAGGCCACAGGCCAGTGGAAGGCTGAACATCAACAGGTGCCGATGGAAGACACTCTTGAGTGTTGGGTACCTGTTGAAATCATCTTTGAGGAGCTGTTACTTTCTATTGTTAATCCTTTTCAGTCTTGGAATTTTTGCTTAGAAACAAGTGGAATTACCCAAGTTGTTGACTACACTGAAAACATCGCATAAGCCATGATGAATGACAGTTTGATTTTAAAGTATATGATCTTGCTCTGTTAAGGAATAAGATTTATTTTGGAAGTGCTTGTCAGAATGTCCTTGAGCTCTAAAAAGATGAGCAGTTCTCTCCATGTCTCAGCTGCTGAGTAGTTGCAGGTACCCTTGCCTTTCTCCGACCTCTTCCCGCCTGAAGCCCCTGAACCGTGTGCGGAAGAACCACATAGATGGCTGTGCTCTTTGCTCACCGAGTGAACAATACCAGAAAAAGCTGGGTACTGGTGAGGGGCTTTGGGGAATTTGGTGTTCAGGCTGTTCTTGGAAGATATCACGGTTAAGTGACAGTTGCTTTATTGCTGGTATTGCTCTAAAGTAACTAATATATATGAGAACACCTAGCATAGTGTCCAGCCACATTTCTTTTGTGTTATAAGAAGTCTCTGGGCACTTACTCATGGCCCTTTAAGAATACTTTCTACAGCCCTAACCGGTTTGGCTCAGTGGATGGAGTGTCAGCCCGGGGACTGAAGGGGCCCAGGTTTGATTCTAGTCAAGGGCATGTACCTGGGTTGCGGGCACATCCCCAGTGGGGGGTGTGCAAGAGGCAGCTGATCAGTGTTTCTCTCCTATCAATGTTTCTAACTCTGTCCCTCTCCCTTCCTCTCTGTAAAAAATCAATTAAAAAAAGACTTTCTACACAATATGGGAGAATAATGTTAAAATAACAAGTAACATCTAACTGCATTGGTTGAAAAATTATCACACTACTTTAAAGAAAGAAATTTAGTTCCATTAAACTCTATAGATCTCAAAACCTGGCTTGAGGTGTACAATTTAATTGGTAATGTAACATAAAGTAGCCTTTTCTGACCTCCTGAACCACAAGAAAATCCAGCTTCTTTCTGGCCTTTAATAAAAACTCTATGGCATCATAAATTGATCTTTGTAGGGCATACATAAGAAGAAACACATGAACAATTAAATATAAAATGAAAGAGACTATTTAGAGTTTGGTCAAATGGGTCCTGTGTGGATTTCACAATATATTTTGCCTTATGTTAGTTTACTAACTTTTAATTTAGCACTCAATTAAATTGGGATTTTTTTTCTCTTCTCATCCAAAGCCATATTTAAATAACCAATTATAATCGCAATACACTACCGAACTAAAAAATGTTATTTCCCATACTTTGGGAAAATGTGTGTCTCAAGATTCTTTTCTCTTTGCAATATTCTGCCCACCTTCCGTTCTCCCTACATCCTGCATGAAGGTTTAATTCTTCAATTACTCTGAACTTTGGGGGAAATGTCCAATTTTTTTAACTACTTATGTTTTGGTTTTCTGAGTATTGCACACTAATGAAAATGGCCTGTGCATCTGTAGTAAATAAATCTTTGAATTGTTAATTGTTTCAGATTAACCTCATAGGTCTCTAGCAGTTGTTTTTATGGCATTTTCAGCACACAAATCAATCTGTTCATTTCTGGGTCTTCAATCCTAAACCATAACACAGATGCATAAAGGCCAGGTTGACTGGATAGAATGGCGGCAGCATCAGTATATTTTGTAGATCCATGGGGGGCTTTATCTCCTCCTCTCACCTGTATCAGGAAACTCGGGCTGCCATCACAGGGTAACAAAGACTGGGTGGCTTAAACCACACAGTATGTTTTCTCTTAGTTCTGGAGGCTAAAAGGTTAGAAGTCCAGCATTAAGGTGCCAATAAGGTTGAGTTCTGGTGACATATCTCCTCAGTTTGCAGACAATCACCTTCTTGCTGTGTCCTCACAGGGCCTTTCCTCCTTGGGTATACTTCCTGCGTCTCTTCCACTTCTCCTAAGGAGAATAGTCTTATTAGCTTAGGACCCTACTCTTATGACCTCACTTAACCTTCATTACCTCCTTAAAGGTCCTGTCTTCAAATACAGTCACATTGGGGGATTAGAGCTTCAACATGAGTTGGGGCTGGGGGATACAGTTCAGTCCATTACACTCCTTAAGGATGATACCTGATGTCCCCCATTCCACCCTCCATATCCCTTCCCTCCAGGTACTCCGTGCTGACGGATACTGATCTCTGTATCCTCTATGGCCTCCTAGGTCCTCTGGCTCTGCTAGGTTTTGGCCAGTGGGATGCATATGGGAGAAATGGGAGAGAGAGGAGAAGACTGCGTCTCGGTTTGTATTCCCCTGACCCCTCCCTGAAGGGCTGATACAGGTTGGTGTGTCCCCTGAGCAATTTTCAACTCCTGTTATCTCCTCTGTCTCCAGCACTTTGCAGGCCTGGTGCAGGGGATGAGTTATTGACCCAACACTGTCCTTAAGAGTTTCCCTTCACCATTGCCCAGTTGTGGAATAATCACCTCAAACAATCTGTTTAATGCAGGATGTCGCCTCGGACTGGAAGGAATGTTTTCAGGATAGCAGCATCCCACTGTCCATTAACCAGCTATCATCCCAACCCGGTGGATCTCCCCAGGGTCCCTATCATTGCCATTGTCTTCCAGAGTGGTGTCATCTGTGGATGCTGCCAGAAGAGAATGACCTGAGGTCATACTTCTGGGGGAGCCCTGGTGAAGTTGAGATTTTTAGGGGGCAGGGCTTTGAGGTCAAAACCTATGTCCTTCCCTTGAGGACACTTGGGAGAGGTTCTGAGTTCTGATTCTGCAAGTTTGGAGAGAACTTAGAGGCTGGTCTGCTCTTAAGTCCTAATGCACGCTTCAGTGAGGACTTAGGAGTTTCAGCTAAACACAGCATAGCAAACATAAGCCCAAAGGAAAACTGCTGTAAGGGCTGAGGGCTCAGGCTTTGGTGCCAGTTGGATTTCAAGCTCTGGCTCTGGTGTTGGTCAGTGTTTCTGAGCCCCCATTTGGTCATCTGTAAAATGATGGTATAGACTTGCTTTGTGCAGAATAATGTTGAGACAATGCTAGGCGCATAGTAAGTGTCTATAAATGTTAGCTCTGTTGTTTTAGCATACAATGGATCTTTGTGTGTAAAACTCCTCTTGATCATAAAGTAAAATTGTCTCTTAAGAATTGGTCCTAATAGAGGAATAAATGTATTTGTATTTGTTGTTAAAAATCATACATGGTTGCCAAAGGATGGTATGAAAATAAAATAAAAATCTTTCCTAAGCTTACCAAACAGGGTAAGTTCTGTTACATTGTCACTTTATGGTAGCTTTATGCATATAACCTTATGCACATCAATTTCTTCACATACACATACATTTGTTCTAAACGGAGACCATACTATATCATTCTGTATCCTACATTTGTCTCTACATCATGAACATAAAAGTACCTCCTGAATATTTTCTTATTAAACATTATTTGAAATTGAATTAGTTTTTAAAGATTTCTTTTGAATTTTGTACACAGGCACAGTCATAATTTTACATAGATATATAAATGTGCCATATGTGCTTTCTCATTGTTTTGTGGTTTTACCTCTTAATGGTGCTGTTTCAACCAGGTGGGTTTTGCATTATGTCACGTGTTCTGTTGACCTGTTAGGTAAGGCTCCGATGTGACCAGGCTTCTGCCTACAATACAGTCAGTCCCTTGGTGTGTGGTAGAGAAGCTACATTTTGGTGATGAGCTGGAACTTTCTGCCTTCTTTGGCTAAGATGGTCTATTTCTGAAGTCCAGATATAAGTCAGTCACTAGAATTTTTCAATCTGGCCACCCACAGGTAATTAGGGGCAATTCCGGGATTGACAAACTATTGACTATAGTCCTTGGTGTATTGTGGTTTGGTGATTTTTGCATCTTTTTCTATGTTTCATGAATCTTTTTATGGGAAATGGAAGGAAGGTAAACCAGACCCAGCTGTCCAGGGCAGTAGCATCCAGAAGTTTTTTTCTGTCTCTTCCTGAATTTGTCCCATTCCTGTGTAATCATATTGCATTTTTCCACATTGAAGGACATAAGGAAATCTATGCTCAAGTTGGTCAAATCATGTCATGAATATTCTGTTGCTTAAGGATTCAAGGTCAGAGACAGTTTATCACAGATTCTCCGGATTCTTTGTGGTCTCTTTTCTTGGCTCTTTTTTCCAGAAATTCTAAGACAACATCCCAAATATCTTTCCCTACTCTTAGGACCAGAAAGTGAGGGCTTGGAAGGGAGAATCCCAGCCATCCCTATGTGATTTTTGTTTCTCTCTTCTTAATTACAATGTTAGGTTTGGCCCAGGTGTCCTCCAGTGTGCCTTCTAGTTTTAAAATGGTAAGATTTCTCACAGACTCAGCTAATACTATTCCTAGGAATATTCTTCACTTAGGCTTATCTCTGTTTCCTCCCAGGACCTCATCTTACAGAACCAAATAGTCATTATGCTTCAATATATCTATGTTCTACTTTTCTTCTTGATTATTTTATGACATTAGGGATAGCGTTAATTTATGCCAAGGTTTGACAAGGAAGAATGTGACTCCATGTAAGATCATGGGTCTAGTTGAAGACGAGACCCATGCGATCAAATATGTTTGAAAATTACTTCAGAATGTGCCCCCCTCTTAGAGTTTTGCAATGACCAACCACTATGAAAGACTCATAGAAGTTCTGCAATAAGAGAACCTGTTCAATTTTGCTGAACTCAGAGTTTCCAAACATATTTGATCTCTTGAAATCCTTTTATTTCTGGTAGCATCCATTAATAATCCTTAGTTATTAGTATCCACACCATACACATGGGAGGCACAGTTCTAGAAGGAAGGGTATCAGACCTTTTTGCTGACATGTCATCTCAGATAAATACATAACCTTTCTACACCTCATGCTCCTCACCTGTGAAATGAGGGTGCACTAGTAGCACCCCGTTTATGGTAAATGTAAATGTTGGTGGCAATAGTATTTGACTGTGGTGATTGGTGATTAATAATATTACAATTCTGGGTCCAGCTGTCTTAGTTCAAATTTTGTCCTTTCTTGTACTGGCTGTATGACCTTAGGAACATTACTGGACTTCTGTACCTCAATTATTCACCTGTATGGTGGGGACACAAATTGCACCATCCTCACAGGATTATTAGAAGAATTCATTCTGATTCACGTAAAACTTTAGAACTATGCTTGGTCCATGGTAGGAACCTAATAAACGTTAGCCCTTCTTATGGTCATTACTAGAGGCCCAGTGCATGAATTCATGCATCAGCAGGGCCTGGCCTGCACCCTCTCACAATCCGGGAACCCTTAAGGGATATAGTAGTGTAGTAAGTGGCAGGTGGCCGGGGAGGAGCCTAAGGTGTAACTGCAGTTTCATCCTGGCCCCACTGTACCTGCCATTGCTGCTTGGTAGAGCTGCCATGGAGGCAGACCGCTGCAGCTGCACTCACTAGCTGTGAGCCCGGCTTCTGGCGCCCATCAGTCCGCTGAGTGGTGCTCCCACTGTGGGAGCGCACTAACTACCAGGAAGCAGCTTCTGCATTGAGCGTCTGTCCCCTGGTGATCAGTGTGCACGCATCATAGCGACTGTCAAACAGTGGAATGATCGACCAGTTGCTTAGGGTTTTATATATATAGATAGATTGGTGCTATTGTTACTTCTATAACTGTGCTGTGTGAGAAAGATTATTTTAGTTTCTTCTTTTATTGGTTTATTTGACTTATAACATTATATTAGTTTCAAATCTACAACGTTTATGATTCAATGTTTGTATATATTGTGAAATGTCATGAGAGTGAGTCTAGTTGACTTCCATCATCTCACAATTTTTTTTCTTGTGATGAAAACTTTTAAGATCTACTCTCTTAGCAACTTTCAAATATGTAATACAGTATTATTAATCCCTAGAGGCCTTGTGCAAGAATTCATGCACCAGTGGGATTCCTCCACCTGGCATATGGGATCGGGCTGAAACCGGCTCTCTGACATCCCCTGGGGGTACAGGCCAGGCCAAGGGACCCCACCAGTGCATGATCGGGGCTGGGGAGAGACTGCAGGAGGGCTCCAGGTCATGTCTGGCCCATTTTGCTCAGTCTTGATTGGCTGGACCCCAGCAGCAAGCTAACCTACCAGTTGGAGCATCTGCCCCCTGGTGGTCAGTGCACGTCATAGTGAGCGGTTGAGCGGCCTTAGCATATCATTAGCATATTATGCTTTAATTGATTGAATGGATAACTGGACAACTGGACACTTAGCATATTAGGCTTTTATTGTATAGGATAGTCACCATGCTATACATTACAGCAGATTATTTTAGTTTCTACATGTAACTCCTCTTACATCAAAACACAACTTAAACCTAGCATGTTATTAAAATAGCATCACACCCTACTGCAAATATCTGATGGTGTCTTGTCAGTTTTGATCTCTCAATCTAGAGCCTGGGACCCTTGTCTTCCGTCATTTAACTTTTTAACATTTTGTCTTTGTGAACAGGGGCGGAGAGGCCTGGGCTCTGTTTTTGTCTGGGCGTCAGGCAATGGCGGAAGGAGCAAAGACCACTGCTCCTGTGATGGTTACACCAACAGCATCTATACCATCTCCATCAGCAGCACGGCCGAGAGTGGAAAAAAGCCTTGGTACCTGGAAGAATGTTCCTCCACACTGGCCACAACCTACAGCAGCGGAGAGTCCTACGATAAGAAAATAGTACGTGCCATTTGCATGCCTGCCGTGATGTGTTTATTTATCTTTCACTTTGACATTCAGACAGAAAATCACAAATCCTTTTTTTAATACTCACCTGAGGACACGCTTAGAGAGAGGGAGAGAGAGGGCGGGTGGGGAGAGAGAGAGAGAGAGAGAGAGAGAGAGAGAGAGAGAGAGAGAGAGAGAAAGAGAGAGAAAGAGAAACATCAATCAGTTGCCTTCCATATGCTCCCCAACTAGGAACCAAACCTGGAACCCAGATATGTGCCCTGACCAGGAATCTCACCAGCACCCTTTTGGTGCTCTGGGCAACACTCAACCAACTGAGCCATCCAGCCGGGTGAGAAATCATAAATTTATATGCACATGTCATATATGGAAAGAGAAAGTCTGACTCTCTGACTACTCAATACAAGTATTTGTAAATGTTACCATTTTAGAGGAAAAGCCTGTCCAGGTGATAACATTCCTGCATTTAATGTGGCCTTAGACATGATTACGCTTCTGTTATATTGAGGACAAATGAATGGTTCCCCTTTACCCAGTGAGTTAGTGGTAGAAGGGACTAGAACCTAAATCTGACTCTGAGCCCGGTGGCTGTATCTCTGTAGTCCCCACACTGCCTTTCAGCCTTAGCGTCAGGCCTTTGGTTTCCAAAGAGCTAATTCAGGGTGAAAAGCAAAAGTATAGGAGGAAACCCAGAGTTCCAGTTGAACTCTATTTATTTAATGTGAACGAAACCTATACAAAAGATGCTTTTCTAATATTTCCTCACAAAGTTGGCCTGAGTGAAAAGCACAGAGTCCTGTATGACCTCCTGCTTGCTAACATGTCTGCTCTCTATGCAGACAGCAAAAGGATTGGTGAGAGTTCAGGTTGCAGGACCAGCCTGCATGGGTTTCATTGGGTGTTGAACTATTTACTAGCTGGGGAACTTTAGACACATTACTGAATTTTTCTCTTTTAGTGCCCTTGCTTGTAAAATGGGGACATTTAATAGTTCATAGTTTGTGGAGTTATTACAGAGATTATGAGGAAGTAAATAAAAAGTGCTTGGCGTACTAGCTGACCCATTTGTGCTCCAGAAAGGTCTGGCTTTGGGGGTACCTTGCACTGTGCTGCTGATTCTAAATGTCAGACACCTTTGTACTTTGCTCTTTTCCTGATCGTGGTTTTGTGACCTGTCTGGGGATTTGTCTTACTGTAGTGGAGTTCAGCTGGCATGCCTGCTGCCTTTTAGCATTTAGCCAAGACCTTGCTGTCAGGTCTTATCGATTCATGCAAGTTTGGATCACTCCCTAATGCTACATCTGACTTTTCCATGGCAGTGATAGGACCCTACCTCATCCATGGTGTTCTTTATTCATAGCCGTCTGGCTTGCTTCCTGGCTATTACATGATTTAATGTTTGATATTTCAGTTACTTCTTAAGACTTTCTTTAGTGACGTTTTGCAGATTGATTGAAATAAAAACTGCCTACCCATGTGCAGATCCCATCTGTCCCCATCTTGCCCTAATTTCTCTACAATAGCTGGGCTAAAAGATGTACACATGAATCTGCCTTTAAGCACCTCCATCAATTGTCAGTAAACATAACTCTGCAATACACAGTGAAGTATGAAAAGAGAAAATACAGAGATGAGTACATTTTGATGTGTTTGTTACCTTTATCATGGAAATATTACAATAGAGGAATGTTCCTTCAGCTTTCAAATATGAAGACCTTGCTTCTCAGAACTAATGGTCAGTGTCCACTAGTAATAAGTGACATTGGTCAGTCCTGCATCATGAAAATCTTGACAAAACTCTCTGGGCTAAGGATCCCCTTCTTATACCTCTCAAGTATGAAGGCAATTTGAGACAAGCTCACCTTTGCTTCAAAGTAAATAGGCCCATCTAGTCCAATTTATCCCTGATTGCTGGGGTTGGAGGAGGGGTACTGTTAAATTCCATAATTGTCTTCCTTAAGGGAAACTTACAATCCAAAGGGTAAGATATAAAAAGGAAGGAAGGGTTGTCTGAGCCTCATATGGGAGAACACAATGTGGACAGAGGGACCTCAAAATTGCTACTGTTAGATTTAGTCCTAGACTTGACCTTCCTGGTCCCTTCATCACTATTTGTTGTGATTGTGCAGTAGCTTTTATGACCCCCATGACAGGGTGGTCCTGTAGGATTCTTTCATGGATGGACAAGTTGGTCCATTTGGTGGTCCAGGATAAGGCTTGCAAGGGAAGGTGGACACTGTGGCATATCCTTGACTTGGGTCCTGTACTTTACTTTTCCCTAGTTGGTGCTTTTGATATCAAAACCTTTACTAACTCACTATGTATATTAAACATTTACTCATTTCTAATTCTTATTTAATCTCCCCCATTTTCATTACAGCAACTTACTAGTAATTTTCTTTATCTGGTTCTCAGATTCTCTTATTTTGCTTGAATCTCCAGATTACTCTCAATTGGAGAGGAAATGTGGGAGCTGTTTTAAACTATATTCGCTAGTTTCAGACTGTGCAGTAGCTAAGCAGCCTTCACGGTCTTGGTTCCTTCATCTATAAAGGGGAGGAAAAACCAGCATCAATCTCACAGATTTTCATGAAGAGTATAAGGTATGAGGTATAAGGTATTTACACAGCAGCTAGCACAGTCGGTGTAGCTTTCTGCATCCTGCAGAAATGAAGCTTAGGCTGGTCGTTTTCCCAGCTGTTGTTTGCAGAGGTGCTTGTTGCACCACCGTCCTGCTGATCTATAAAATACTGAATCTGTTCCACCCATCCCATAAAGAAAGGCACTTTGATGGCGAACATGTTAACAGTATGAACATGAATAGAATTGGCAACCACATCAGCCTTTTATGGTCCAGCTGTCAGGATGTCAGGATGACAGATAGTCCTGTGTTGCTCCTGAGACCTTGTCTTCATCAGGCTTTGAACCAGACTCTGGTGGCCCCTCGGAGATGCCTGCATCCTGTTAGTGGCATCTGTGATGGAGTATTACGGGGATGGCAATGTCCCCCTTTCTACTCAGGGCTCTCTTCCCGGGGTCATTCGTTTTCTTTTGTCACTTGCAGCCTCTCCAGAAGTGCACACTCATCATTCCTCAGTCACAGAGCACCTTTGTGATATGAACCAAGGCAGCTGCTGGGGACCCAGGAGACAGGAAACATCTTCTCTCTGCTTCTCAGAAAGCGCTTGTTAAATAAAGTGGCCTTGTCCTCAGCAAATGCCTTCTTGCGGCATGCAAGCAGGAAATCCTCGCCTGAGTTTCAAAACATAGCGGGGTCTCCATCCATCTCGTGGTTTCCTGCCATTACCATTAGGATGACTGTGGACCTTGGTATTCCATTCATGCTTTAATAGATCCGATCAGGGCCGGCCCAATATCATAGTATTACAGCAGATGAAGCACCAAAATATCAAGATCATTACAATAAGAAGCTCCTCTATAAGATAAACAGAAACCAGTGGACATAACTGGTTACTATAAAGCCATGTTGTGAAGTAAAATTTTTATTAACCACAATGTGTACATCTTAGTCCGTGTTGAATATGTAATATGTTTATAGTGCTTTAAAATGTCCTAATATAACATTGTGGTCCTCTAATGTGTGCCCCTGCCCTATGTACATCAAATGCATGTCTCATCATATCTTGAGAATACTTTGCAGGAATATTAGATGTTTTCCCTGCCTTACAGATGAGAAACCTAAAGCTCGAAAAGTTAAGAGAAACAAAGCTAGTCGGTAATAGAGCCCAGTTTCCAACCAAAATCCGATAGATGCCCCCAAACCCACCTTGCAACCAATATGCAGTCATGCCCTGGATACTTTTTGGGGACATCCAGTGTGGGGCTATATGACCATTGACGCCTTTATTTTATTTTATTTTTTTACAACATGGCCCACTTATTTTGACTTTCATCAGACCTTTTCATAACCCCCCTCAGACAATTGGTCCTCTTGCAAAAACCTAAAACTCTTTGCCAGTCTGAGCTGTGCCTGCAGGACATTGTGGGCACCAGATTCCCCAAGCATATGCTGTTTTGTGTGACATTCAACTCAGGGCCCTGTCCTGGGAGAAGTGAAGTCTGTTAGGTCAAAAAGCACTTCTTTATTATGTCTGTTCTCAATTTTCACCTCAGAGAGAGATTCTTCTTCACCTCCCCTGCAACAGCGGCTCTTCCCTCCACTATACTCTTACTCTTACCCATTCAATTTTCTTCCTAGTTTCCACAGAGCTGCTTAACATGAGATTGCACATTTTCTTATTGACTGTTTTTCACACTAGAATGGAAAGTACTTGAGATTGAAGACTTTGTTTTGATCTTGCCAGAGCCTGAGCTTAATAACTAATTAGGCATAAATGACTAATCAGACATCGGGAAAGATGGAAGCTTTAGGAGTGTTTACAGGAAGACAGAGGGGTGTTGTGTTTCTTTAAGAAAAACTGCTCCTACTGATAGGTTGGTGGGAGGCAAAGAGTATTTGACAATATATTTAGGGTAGAAAATTGCCTGGAGTCCATTTTCCATCTTATGACTTGATATAGCTGTAACATATTACCTTTCTCAGTGTCAAAGACCATTAAAGATCCAGTCTATAACTATATCCCAGCATTTCTGCCAAGTTCTGTTTGGGAGCTAAAGCTCCCTCTCTTCCCAATCACTCCCATCATTAAATTATCTCTTGCCTTTGGGACTAATTGAGTCTTTGCCTTTGTCCCCCCCTGTAGTAATTTGGCTCGGTGATTAGAATTCAGGGGCCATGGTATCCCTCCTGGGATGGGTTCTGTGAGCCAAGGTTGAGAGGATATATGCTCTACTCAGTCCTCTCCTGATGTCATTTTATTTGTTTGTGTTCAAAACAAACTTGCTGCCTGGGGTGTATCAGGGTTGGCCCGCGAACCACCAATTCCACGTGCAGGAATTATCTTATTGCTTTTAATGCTCCTCAGCAGCCACACATTTCCTTTTGCAGAAACATCGTGAACTCCCCCAATACTCAACTCATTATTCAGTACAGGTACTGTTCTCTATCCTCTCTCTCTTTCTCCTTTTGGTTCCGGAACTGTCATTACTTTTCGTGAGTGAAAGACTAGCAAACCCAGATGGGTTTAGTTTGTTTGGAAGTTTGGTACATAGTCTCTTGAGAATGGGAAGGGGGAAGGAAAGGAAAGTTTGTTCCTGAAAAGTTCTGATTTTGGTAGTGGCCTAAAGGGGACTCGGTGTGCCCACTGACGGGCTTGGGCTGGTCCCAGGGCCCATCGTCCTTGCTAGTGGTGGTCTGACTATCACTCTTACTCTCCCTGATGACCACGCTCTGTGACTCAGCTTTTAGCTTCCCTGAACCTCCACCTACTAAGTTAATGAATAGTATATCTTCCATGGAGCGTTCTTGTGGGACTAAATGTGGTTTTTTATGCACATGAAAGTGCACACATACACACACACACACCTCTGTTGCCCATTGCCTCACTCATTGCAGGTTGCCCATGGTGGTAGCCATAGTAGCTGTGCAGGGAATTGCTCTCCTTTCTCCTTTACTTGGCCCCCGGATTGCATATAAACATATACACACATACTTTTTGTAGGTTGCTTATAAGTTTATGTGAGTATGTGGGTTCTGTTTGGAGAGTTGAAAAAGAAGTGACCTTGTACCATTTGCAGCAGCATGGATGGAACTGGAGAGCATTATGCTAAGTGAAATAAGCCAGTCAATGAAAGAAAAATACCACATGATCTCATTTATGGATAATAAAGACCATTATAAATTGATAAATATAAACAGATACAGAGGCAGAACAGCATTGAACAGACTGTCAAACTACAGCTGGAAGGCTCAGGAGGGTTGGGGGGGAGTTAAGAGATCAACTGAAGGACTTGCATGCATATAAGCATAGTCAGTGGACACAAGACACTGGGGGGTAGGTGAGGAGGAGGAAGGTCAAGGGGGAAAAATGGAGACTTATTTAACACTCTTTGTAACACTTTAAGCAATAAAACAAAATTTAAAAAAAAAAAGAAGTGACCTTGAAGTCTTTCCTAATAAGTAGGAGAGTTTAAAGGACAGAACAAAATGAGCACAGATGAGCTTGACTTTAGCAATTCAACTTAGCCCATACTGTGCTTCTGCTCCGCAGCAAACATTATGAGCTCCAAGCAAACATTATGGAGATGCGAACATGAAATAAGATGGCATCTTTCTGTGGTGATCGCAATCTCACATTTGTAAGCAAAACCTTACTTTTGCACTTCACGTTTATAGATTCGCGTAGCAACACGGGAGTGGAATTTCGTGAGGACTTGTCAGCAATGATTGAATTTTACACCAGTCCTTGCGATTTTGGTGAACACATAAAGCATTAATTGGTCCTCGGTTCCTTTTTATTTTGCTGTGCTTTAATAAATCAGCTTCTTCTGTTTTATCCATGGACACATTTAAGGTTTTTCATTTCTCCCCTTATCACTCATAGCTGCGTCTGAAACAGCTTTCTGGCACATTTCTAATCCAAATGAAAATCAACACCAGAGACAAGTTCATTTCATGTTTGAAAACTATCTATTCAGTTGCGCTTTTACCAGATAAGTGACAATATGGCACCTTCAAAATAAAACAGATCAAAAGATAACCCAGAGAAGAAAACTCTTAACTGGAAGTTTGCTATAAAGGCTTGTCACTTACCGCCAAAGTCAGTCTGGACTGAGATTCCCTGGAGAATGTCATCAGCAGGCTAGAGTAAAAGATTCAATCAGCTCCAGTAATGAAATATGAAAGATTAGGAAATAAAGGTTTAGGATGAGAAAAAGTGATGGTTCTTCTCCAAGGAAGCTGGGCTGGGCCTGAACAAAACCCACCACTTCTCATCAAAGGAGGATGGCGTCCCTAATTTTGTAGAGTCCAAAAAAACCATCTGCTACTCATCCTGGGACAGGCTGAAAATCTAATTTGCTGATCAGGACAGCTTTGATCTGGCTTGGGGCCTGGTGTCATCTCCTGTTTTCTTCACTCTGATGGGCAGAAATGATATTTTCTTGAGCAATCGGAGAGGCTCTGAGGAGGAAAATTCTGTTTCTGATTTGGGTAGCGAATTGAGAGAGTTTGGAGTGTGCAAGATGCGCCACCGGGCTTGCAACCAGGTTCCGAGACATTCTTTAAAATGGAATCTAAACATGAAGTGCTTTATTCCGTTTTCATATACAGCGTCTCTGGACTCCCTGCCCCAGGATGTGGGCCGAGTGCAGCTTTTCCTTTAAATTACAGTGTCAGATCTTGTATGCATGCGTTATGATTAATGGGGTTATCCCGTGTGGTTCCAGTTTTCAGAACATCATTTTTCTTCAAGATTGCATGCTCCTTGGTGGTCTTTGCCTTTTCTTTCTAAAGATAGACACAAAAAATTCTCTGGTACTGTGGCTACTCTTAATGATGAAAACCCTGCCTTAGATCTTTCTGGTAATTTACACCTAAATATCTTTACCACTGACAGTAACTTCCTCTTGAGATGACCCAGCTGGAATTTCCACTTAAGGCAGGATAAGAAGGGAGTGAGGATGTTTTTGTTTCTTTTCTCTCCAGTCCTTCCTCCTCTCTATCACCTTCCTGTTCCACTCCCTTCCCACCCCTGCTCACTACTCAAGTTTCATCTGGTTGAAGTGGTGGGGGGGGGGGTGACTGGAATTCTGCAGTCCTATCTATATCAATAGCATTTACCACTAAACTGATGTTTATATGTAAAAGTACTGAGTAGCTTTCTGTTTAAGTCTGTTATTATATGCATAATATGATATATAGGTGTCTATACCTGGTGTCTATATATAGATAGGGCAAATTCCTATTGCAAACCCGACATCCTAATACTTTAATTGTTCATGTTTGGGATTGGTAGGAGGTGGTTATTTATTAGACTCAAAAATGCAACACACACTTGGAGTGTTTATTCTGGATTTGTTTCTGTGCACTGAAAGTGTCTGGTGCAGCTGAAGAATAAGGAAAGGGAGCCAAGTGGGAAAACATCATGAAAAATCTTGAATCCAGGCACAAGTCATTGAAAAAAAAAGTAAAACTTGGCAAAGGAACGTGACCATGAGGGTGAGGTAAAATGGGAAGAATGCAGCAAGGCCATCTCTCAACAAGAGCGCATCTGAAAACAGGGAAACGGGCTGCTCCTGGGCTGTTTATGCATTGATTTAGGGATCAGGCCTTTGGAAAATAAGGGTGCACATTTACCCATAATTTCAAATGAAGTAGAAATACCTTTTTAATGATCCAGCAGTCCACTTCGGGTACATAACTAAAATGACTGAGAACAGAATCTCGAAGAGATATTTGCACACCCATGTTCATTGCAGTATTATTCACAATACCAAGAGGGGGAAGTAGCCCAAATGTCCATTGATAGATGAATTAATCAATAAAGACAATGTGTTATATACATACAATGGAAAACTATGCAGCCTAAAAAGAGGGAAATCCTACAACCTGGAGGAACCTTGAGGACAGAATTTTAAAGGAAATAAGCCAATTACAAAAATAAAACAAATGCTGTTTAATTCTACCTATAAGAGGTACCTCAAGTAGTCAAACTCCTAGAAGCAGAAAGTGGAATGATTGTTGCCAGGGTCAGCGAAAGAAGAGATAGGGGAGTTACTCAGTGGGTGGAGTTTCAGTCATGCAAGATGAAAAGTTCTAGAGATCTGTTGTACGGCAATGTGCATATCCTTATAGTAAAGGGCTAATTGCAAGTCAACTGAGCAAAACAACTGAACGGTAGAATGACCAGTTGCTATGACACACACTGACCACCAGGGGGCAGACACTCAACACAGGAGATGTCCCTTAGTGGTCAGTGCACTCCCACAGGGGGAGCGCTGCTCAGCCAGAAGCCGGGCTCACAGCTGGTGAGCGCAGTGGCGAGAGCCTCTCCCGCCTTTGCTGCGGGTGGGCGGTAAGGAGCGAGGGTTCCTGAACTGTGAGAGCCCTGGACTGTGAGAGGGATGTCTGACTGCTGTATTAGGCCTGATCCCATGGTTGAGTATAGTCCCATGCACGGAGAAGTTGCTGGTTCAATCCCTGGTCAGGACACATGTCTGCATTTTAGGCTTGAGTCCCCAGTATTGGGTGTGCAGGAGGCAGTGATCAATGTTTCGCTCTCACATTGATATTTCTCTCTCACCTTCTATATAAAAAATCGATTAGAAAAAATAATTTTAAATAAATACAGGAGGTTTTTTAATGTGGGAGCATTTAGGGCTTTGTTTATCCAGACACCTTGCAGGCATTCAGTGTGGAGGTTGAAAAGATGTCTAGAAACAGCCTTCCCTGCCTGTCAAATACACAGTTGGGGCTCCTGCACACCATTCAATCAATCATTTAGAAAAAGAGTTCAAAGCTTCTCTCCTCTCTCCCATCCCCATGTCTGTGTCGTTCTGTTTTTGTTTATCCTCTCACTTCTTGTGTATCAGTCCCGACCTGGTATGGAGACTCTGGTAACAGTGGAGGCACCAAAGCAGCAAAGGAAAGACAATAAGAACTGATGTCCTCTTGTGAAGCTCAGTTAGAATGTCAATCTCAACCCAGCACAACTCACAAGGGTCTACTGTGACTTCATGTGGCACATGACGTTTTTAGGGGAGGATTTATTTTTAGGGCATTACAAAGCCGTTTCTTCCTGTGAAGACCAAATTTATTTCTAAATTATCCAATCTCCACATACTTCTTAAAGGATGCTCCTTAGAACCACAGGACTTTGCTGCTTTGTGCCTTTCTTTGTCTCCCTGTGCCTTTCTGATGACCTTTCACCTTAGTCTCTTACATGTAAAATATGGGGACTATATTTGTCGTGATGCTGAAGAAAGCTTTACTGGTGTCTCCAGTAACTGATATGAGACCACCAGCTCATCTCACACTCCCTGCGCATTCCCAGCAGGGGTGATATCAGCCCCAAGGGGCCAAAAATGGATGCTTGTCCGGAGGAATGGGTTTACAAAACTTTAGATATTACAATGGTTCACAAAATCTTATCCCATAGTATTTAATCTCTTGTTAAGGACAATCTGAACTTAATTTTTTTTCTCAGCGAGATGTTCATGAAACAAAGGTTGTCATGCACCACGCTTGCTTGATGGGCCTGTTACTGAACCACATTCACACCAAGAGGAAAATGTGATCTAGTTCTCGCATTGTGATTGATGAAAATGGAGAAATAGCTGATGTCCTTCTATAATATACTAGAAGCTCAGTTCATGAAAATTTGTGCAAGAGTAGGCCTTCCTTTCCCCGGCTGCCAGCAGGCACCCAGGACCTGGCTACTTCCCTTCTCTAGCCACCTGCAGGCACCCAGGACCTGGGCTGGATTCCCTCCAGCCCCCGCTTTGTCTGGAAGGACATCTGGTCCAATTAGCATATTACCCTTTTATTATTATAGATAAGATTGCTTAGTGCTGTAATTTTATATCAAGCGCATGGGTTGAAACTGGCTTTTAGTATTCGTGTTAGATCTTTGAGAAGTCCTTGGTTCTTCCATGTAATATTTCCATGAATTCTAAAAAGTCCTTAAATGTTCCTTCTATGGCAGAGCATACCTTTTGCTTCAAACCTGAGGCTCCCCCTACCTAACAGTTCTGGAAGGGCAGGGACCAGGCTGTGTGTTTTACTCCTTATGCTACAAATGCCTAACTGACTGTTTAGTTGTTAGCAACGTGTCTGGATTACTGAAAATAGTGGGGTAGCCCTGGCCAGTGTTGTTCAGTGATTAGAGTGTAGGCCTGCACACAAAGGGTTGCCAGTTTGATTCCTGGTCAAGGGCACATACTTGGGTTGAGGGTTTCCTCCCAGCTCCTCGGTCGGAGTGTGTGCAGGAGGCAACCAGTCAATGTGTCTCCTCTCTCACATCAATGTTTCTCTCTCTCCTCTCCCCTTCTTCCTCTCTTCCTCTCCCTGTGTCCCTCTCTCCCTTCCCCTTCCTTCCTTCTACTCTCTCTGAAAAGCAATGGAAAAAATATCCTCAGGTGAGGATTTTTAAAAAGTAAAAACAAAAATGGACACAGAGGCAGAGCAGCATCAAACAGACTGTCTAATTACAGCAACAAGGACAGGAACATTGGGGGGGAGGGGAGGTAACAGATCAGCCAAGGGACTTTTGGTGCATGCATTTAAGCATAAATAATGGACACAAAACACTGGGGGGTAGGGGAGGCGGGCGGAAGGGCAGGGGAAAAAAGAGATATATGTACCAATCTTTGTAAAACTTTATGAAATAAAAAAAATAAAAAATAAAAAATAAAAATATTGAGTAATGAAAGAACTGTAGCTTTAACTAGAGCTGGGACAAGGGTGAGGCAAGTGAGGTGTCTAGGGGTCTAGGGAATAAAATTTAAGGAGAACTTGCCCAACCCTTATGTTTCAGGCCAAACGCTCCAATAGTGCAGTTTCCAAACCCTTCCCTTTCCAAAGTCGATTTAGGCGATTCTCTGGCAGTGAGATGGTCATAGGAGCATAGAAACAGGGGACTTAAAACAACCGTTTCAACACCCCTCCTTTCCACTTGTAGAAGTGAGTTTCTTTCTACTTGCACATGATTCACATTGACCCCAGAACCCTAAAAATGTTCACTTCTGTCTTCTAGATCACTACGGACCTGAGGCAACGGTGCACAGACAACCACACGGGGACATCTGCCTCGGCCCCCATGGCTGCGGGCATCATTGCACTGGCCCTGGAAGCCAAGTAAGCCTTTATCTCTGTTTGTTTCCACTGGCGACAACCCCTCATTTCACGGACAATCTACCCGCTCCCTAGTGTAGAATCCCTAGTACAACCCAGAGTATAATCTTCCCAGTCCCAACCTGAAAACTTCAAAGATTAGGGCTTTAAAAAAATTTTTTTTTTCCTAGATTAAGGAAAAAGGCACTTTTTTTTATTTTTTGAGTTTTTATATTCCCCCCCAAAATCAAACTGTGTCATTACTGTATCAGGGAGTCATGTGCAAGCATGCCAGTTGGCTCCAACACTCTCGCCTTGTTGAAGTTTTCATTCTAGTCTGGGAATGTTCCTGTGAGTCTCAGAGGGCACAAGTCTGCCCACTTCTGGGCCCCTTCCCTGCAGAACAGCAAGGCAGTTCAGAGTCCATGACAACAGTACCATCACAGACTCATTCTCGGGGACAGAATATTTTAAGGTTACGTGACAGGAGCCCAGGAAGAAGGACAAGCCACTTACCTTACATCCTGTTTAATGCAGTCAAATTCTGTGACTGCATTAAAGAGCCCTTGGCAAGGTCCCCTGAGGTTATTGGCAATACGTCCCATCTCTTCTTTCTCTAAGCACCAATAGATCAATTTGTCTGAACTCTGAAAACCCAGTACAAATCTATACTCTCTTACTCTCCATTTTAAAATCCAAATGCCCAGAAAACTGAAGGGTTTTTTTTTTTTTTTGCAAAATTAACACCAAAACTTAGTTAGTTGCAAAGTTTGCCCTGATTTGATTTGAGACTATTGGCAGTCCTTATTTATTGTGAAAATGCCTATATTTCACTACAGAAATATTAATGTATTTGATTATGAGGTGCTGGCTTAGGCCCCATTGGAAGTTTGTATAATATATGCAAGAGATAAGCTATCTGGGGGGAAAAAGTTGGAATTTTAAATACATTTGGTGCAAGGAATTTAGAAAAGGGTTTGTGGGCCTATGCTTGGAGACCCTCCTTACAAGAGAATCATAACAAAGAATTGAAGTAATGATATGAATGGTTTTCCCAACATGGCCTTGCATGCCTGTTCTAAGGAGGAAAGGAAGGATTCTTTCATGTAGTGTATGTACCCTGATGAACAATAGCAGGTGGCAGGAAAAGAATACAAGAATCACAACATACTCGGCTATTATAGCAAACAGGTACTTCTTATTCTTAACACAGAGGTGGCCTCGCAACATTTTCTGCTGCCCCTCTGTAAGGCAGGGTTCTGTGGCAAGGAAGTTGGGCCTTTAATGTAATATGGATGCAAAATGGCTAAGTCAGGTAACTCCTTGGATTGAGACAGTTATACCAACACGAGCTGTGTATATGGGCGATCGTATTTTAGTCCATTTGAGCTGTAATAACCAAATACCATAAACCAAGTAGCTTATAAACCACATTTATTTCTCACAGTTCTGGAGGCTGGGAAGTTCAACATCAAGATGCCAAAGGGTGTCTGTTGAGAACCCACTTTCTAGATGAACTCTCTGGGTACTTGCTTGTCAAGGCTCTAATCCCATTCATGAGGGCCCCACCCTTATGGCCTGATTACCTCCAAGGCCACACCTCCTAGGATCATCACACTGGATGTTAATTTTCAACATATGAATGGGGGCTGGGGGGTGGGGTTGGCACAGATATTGAGACCATAGCAGGTGTATCATTTGACTCCCATGAATGTTTGTATTTCTTTTTGATGAGGTTAAATATTAAATCATTTCAGTATACCACATCTTTTAAAGTGTTAAAAGGTTAGTTTTAGCAAGGAACTGGCACTACTATGAAATTCTCATTTTACAACTTTTCCCTGGACTGTTCTCACAGCAGACGTCTCGATGAAGTATCTGTGTTTTTAATTTGGTGGCTGTAAATTGGAGTTTTGAAAAATATATCGTCTTCATTCTGGAATTCTAGATTGTTTGTCTGGAATATTTTTCTGTCCACAAAATATTGAAGGGAAAAAAATCAGGAATTCTCCCTGCACTTCCCTTTTCCAAAAAAAAAAAAAAAGAATATGATCTCAAACTTGGCAACCCTGTACCATAACTGTAGCTGAATGGTACTCAGTTTCTTGAGCTATTGCTACAGCACTCAAATTTTTAGTAATTATTTTAACCACTCTTTCAGTTCATATGAAAAGTCCTTTCTCTATTCTTCAAACAGCCTACGGTCGGGTCAGGTCCTTTGGGGGCTGAGAACACACTGAGAGGCCACGTCTGTTTTCTTTCCCTTGCATTTTGAGCGTTTTTAAAGATTGATTTTGCCAAAACTGTGATGGGTGGAAGGAAGGTCCCAAGATACAGTTTACCTGGAAAATCCACTGTATTTTAAGATTCTAAAATAGCCTAGTTCGATCGTGGGGCCAAAGTACAGGGCAAATCATATGATAAAATGAGAAACAATAAACCTCTTCTCGAAACTCCATTGTTTTGTGCCACAGGCCAGCCTTTGCCTGTAAGTGAAGCCGTACTTCAGGGGAAAGCGGTCGGAGAACTAAGAAAGGGTCAGGTGTGGATGTCACACGAGGATCACTGAGCAGTGGGCCTCCAGCATGAGTAAAAAGGATCTGAAACCAGGAAACGGTAGTGAGGCTCTCACATAGCAGAGTACGAAGATCATTGTTGTTCTGAGCCTAACCCTGGCAGAGAAGCCTCACGCATCCAGCCAGCCCCCTCCCCTGGCAGTCTCCCCTTACAAGAGGCTAGCACTTCTCAACAACACTTAACCTTGGTATTTTGAGCTGCAACCTTTACTCTCACAAGTTGCATCTACAAGGTACTCCCTTGTAAGCAGAGAGGAGAGGAACCTATGGCTCAGGACCCTGCCAACACTGCTGACAGGCACCCGGCTCAGGTCCCAGGAGTCAGTGAGTGTGAGTGTTCAGGTGAGCAGCCGCGTGCAGCGCCTGCCAGGCCCTAGTGAACCCGTGTCCCAGCTCTCTCTGCACAAGGCCGAATGCACCATTCACCCTAATCTCACGGGGCTACAAGCGCTTACTCAGGGGAAACTCCCAATCCTCGCCTCCTCCCCAGGTGCTTGCCTGCACCAGCCGATTGATTTGCCTGGATCATAAGACGGTGGATCTTACCTGGGATACGTGGCAACCACTGATCTCTCTACCACTCTTTAAAAAAAAAAAAAAAGTTTATTGATTTTTAGAGAGAGAGAAAGGAAGAGGGAGAGAGAGAGAAGCATTGATGTGAGAGTGAAACATCAACCAGCAGCCTCCTGCACGCCCCCTACTGCGATGGAGCCCGCAACCCAGGTGTGTGCCCTGACCAGAGGAAGCCCAGCTAACTGAGCCATCCTAGCCAGAGCCTGTCTGCCGTTCTAATTCTTCCAGCTCCCCTAAAGTCAGAGCTTTTCCAAAAAACCTTCTTAGGAAACTAGGAGAAAAGAAAACAAATACAAAACATAGAAACAGATAAGCTTGAAGTATCCAGATCTCTTATCTGAGCCCAACAAAAAGCGAGCCATGAATTACCTCTGCTCTGACAGCTCCTAGGACTCCCAGGCCATCCTTTTCCTACAGGGTACGTAAGGACATGTGTTGCAACAAACTCCACTGTTACACTCCCCACCCCAAATACTTGGGTAAAAGTGTGCTACTCCCAAGACAGGAAGTTCGACAGCCGCCTCTGACAGTCCAAGCATGAACTTCGCTGCAGTTAGTCATTTAGGCAGTTTCTTCCTGCTCCCAAAGTTGTTTCCCGGGTGCAGATAGGTCTGAATCCTTTATCCTTCTCAAAATCATGAGCAGTTTCAAATAAGAGAAAATATTGTCATCTCCAAGGGGGGGCGGCATTTTTTTGGGTTGGGGTAGACTCGCCACATATGTATTTATTGGTTCAGAGGTTTATAATATTTCAATTATTTGGATTTTGTGGACTTTGGGGTTGTTTTCTGGTTTTCCAGCTGAAAGAATAGGGAGTATGTAATCTGGGATTATGAGGGAACGAATTACCATTTGGTAATAATATCTTTTTTAGTTGCGTAATTCAAAAAGTTCAAATAAAATGAGTGTCTGGGTACAGTTTTCTTAAATGAAGGAAGTGGTGTGACATGACTAATAGATTTAGATGAGCAACCTAGAAGAATATCAAGTCCCATTTATAAGTCACCTTATGTCTTGAGGCCAGTATATATCACCGGTACTCTAGACCTGTGGAAAGAAATAAAATGTTGCTAGCAAATGAAGTTTCATATAAAATGGTTTGTTAAGTAGAGTTGAAATAATTGATATGCATAAATGTTCAGAATCATAAACTATGTTTTACCAAAAGTTTTTCTGATCTGAACCTGCAACTATGAGCAAAGAAAAGCTGTTTTAGTAGAGAATTTTATATGTTAAATTATCAGCATCAACTTGGGAAATTCAAAATATAAGTTCACCAAAAATAAACTTTTTGGCCTAGAATTGCCAGTAGTTTCTCATTGGAAAAGTGAAATATTAGCAATTGTGAAATACTGCATAGTGAGTGGTAAATAAAAGGGGTGAGTTGGGTAGAAACTTCTGAAGTTATTTAGGACTTAGAAAGAAGGAATTGATATAAAGAATCTTCCACAAATCCTTGTTTTTAAGTGACCCAAAAACCTTTTCTTTAAATTTCATATCTCAGCGGACACAAGGATACCTTCCCTTGAGAATACCTAATATATCTTGATCTAAATTTAGGAAATATACAGATAGGGGTGGCAGCTGTTATTCTGTACTGGAAACATACTTAGTGCCTGTTAAACATTAGCTGCCTCATGTTATGTAGTGTATACATACATGTACTATTTCTAGGTAGGTTTATCTACTTTCTTATTACCTATCTATTTTCTCCTATTTCAGTAGTCCTGTTATAACTGGTTTATAGAACATACCAATAGTTATATGTAGAACATAGATGATAGAATATATAGGGAGTGAATATACTTCTGATAATTTAGAAAATTTCTATAACTGTGCTATCGATGTTTTTATGGATTATCTTTCAAAAGAGGCTTAAACTCCTAGAGACTAAGGATTGTACTTTACAGTATTTATTTATGTGTATATAAAAATGTCTATTGCACATTTTAAAAATGTAAAGCATCATGCTAGGAGAAAAGTGACTTAGGTAAGGCATAGTATAAATATTTGCAAAACATGTCCCTTGCCTTCAAAGGATCTTAGAATCTCTTTATAGAGGCAAATATACACTAATAAGTGCATGTTAGTATACATTTCACATATACACAAATTATTTAAGGAAGTCAATGAAATAGCTTGGGGGAAAAGGTAGTGGAAAGTGCAGGACTCGGGTGAAAATAGAAATAGTCAGCCTCCATAGCAACCCAAATTGGAATATTGGTACCATCATATTTTCATATCTTCATGACACCTAAGCTCAATGTTTGAACACGGTCAATTCTCTAGTATGACCTTCTAATATTTTGTATAAGGGAAATGAAGTTAACAAAATCACTGAATTTTATTATTAATTATTTTTACCTTTCCATTCCTCTAAATGATTAGTGACCTCCCCTCTCTGTCTCAGCTCATTTCTTTCCCTGTTTACTTACCATTCTCTGGAGCTGGGCTTCACCTGGGTAAAATAAAGGCATGATGCTATTCCCTTCTTAGCTTCCAAGAGAAGTTCCTCAACCTTTGATCTTGAGGGAAAGGGATACTTCCAGACATGGAAAGGTCAAAGTGAGAAGACTTAAGACGTGTTGAGCCACAGGGTGATTCACACCACATGCTGTTGATTTCAAGCCGCTGTCCCTAGATAGTCTTTTCTTGGGAAATTAAGCTTACCATCTGCATTTCTTAAAAACCTAAAAAAAAAAAGCCCACCTACAGAAATTTGATGTGGTTCCTATTGATCAACCTTTTTATGTCTTTGCTTTGCATTTAATGTCTCTCTTATCTATGTCTGTGTCCAGTGTGGGGAAATGCCAAAGATACTGGAGATAGAATTATTGTGAGAAGCTAATTCCTGGGACAGTTGAGAGCGAGTCTGGACTTCTTAACAAGCTGAGTTCAAGTCACTAACTGAAGGGCTTCAAAGTCCTGGAACTAACCATCCTGGAGGGAGGCCACGTAAGAAGGACTTGGTAGACCTAAACATTTCTAAATATTGGGATTAGCATCACAGTCCTGAACTCTTGTAAACTGTTCTTATCTTCAATTTCAGTATAAAATGTACCATTAAAATTGCTCCCAAGGGCTACATTCAGCTGTATGAAAAGTTGGCAGTGGGCAGGGAGCACAGATATACATCTGATTTTGAGGTAAAATAGCAGCGAGTCACCACACCAGCTCTTTTCTTTTGGGAGAGTTTTGTTTACTTCATCAATACTTTTTAAAAAAAATTAGATGCACAAATAGTGAGAGTACAGGCACAGATGCCCACATTGCATAGAATTACGAAGGGAAAGAAGTTCCCACACACTTGTTTCCTTTCACATACTCCTACTAGAGTTTCTTGTGTATTATAGTGTTGTGGGTTGGGCGTGGAATTTAGCTGAGATTTCTGGCATGAGTGGTTGGGGTCTATAGCTTGAGGAGAATTAAAATGTAGTCAGGGAGGAGATTTGTAAAGAAGGTTTCTGAAGTAAAAACAGCACACATTTCCACCGGAGGCCAAGCGGACAGAGAAGGGATGTACTGTCCTGGAATATTCCCTATAGTGAAATAATTGTAACCAGACCCACAGAGCAGTTACCACGGGCCTTCTGCCAGGACTGTGCATGAAAATAGCTTTGTTATGTCTACATACACACAGACAATACACTGTGTCCTCTAACACTTTTCAAGTTCAAATTATTTGGAAGCCAATTTTCACTGGACTCAACTTTGTACTAATGGTTTAAAACAATGCAGCTTCCAAAGGTATCCTGTATTACTGGAAAAGCCCTGATCAACAGACTCATTCACCCTGCATTATCTTGACATTTAGCCAGTGTTTTCCATTTTCCTGAGCTGATGAGACTGAGGACCTTGATGGATAGTTGAGTTGCCCAGGGACTACACTGAGGACAGAGAAGTTATTACTGGGTCATTGTTATCTGCCTCTTTTTGCTTAGCTGTATTTTTAAAAATAGATTCTTCACTGAAAATATTCTGCTCTCATTACTATGATAATAAAGGTTGTTTCTTAAAAAGAGTAATACTGACTTGTTACAATCCCGAGAGCTTTTCCTTGCATAGCTGGTCAAATGGCATTTTCATGTGTTTTATGTTATATGTTAGAAATGTCTCATGTTATAAATATCTAGTTTGTGATTTAACATAAGCAATAATGCTTAAAATTTAGAGATGGAAAAGACCCTTACAGTGTCCTCTGAGATATAATTAATTTCATGGCAATTATATCATTATCTATGATATGCTGCCCTCTTTGTACCAGCTTGACTAGAATCCTATCTCACAGTACCTGGGAATTCCATAAACAATGATAGCACTCTGAGGAAATATTCTCCCACCTGAGTCCAGCAAAAAAACAAAACAACCAAAAGGAGGTGTGTAAGAAGGGATTTTGGAAGGAAACTTACAATGTCATCTCATTTTTCTCATCTCTGAAAGGCATATGAAGAGAATATGCATGTTGTTAACATAGACCTTAGATGGAATCATTAATTCACTCAATAGACATGTATCAATGGTTATTCCATGCTACCCATTATGAATTGATTGGTGGATTGACAGATGTAGATCTTTCATCCTGTTTGGCGAGACAGCCTATAAAAAAAGCAAATGATCAGTAGTAAAGAAAACATAAAGAGAATAGAGTAATGGAACTATTTTACATAGAGTGGTCAAGGAAAGAGCTCTTGGAAAAATTGACCTTTGAGCTGAGATCTGAAATGAGAGTAGGAACCAGCCTCGTAAGGAACTAGACTGAGAGTTCTAAGGAGAGGGAGGAGCAAGTAGGGAAGACAATGTAATTGGAATAAGATGCCTGGATTTGAGAAATAGGAAGATATATATGATTAGTGTGAATTGAGTGGTTGGAAAAGTCTAGATCACATAGAACATCATTCATAATAAGTAAGCATGATAAAGATCTGCGCGGTCTTTTAAGGAGGGAGACATGACTTGATTACATTTTTAAAAGATCATTCTAGCTTCTCCTAGGAGAAGTACTGATGGGGGAGCAAGGCAGGTAAACCTTTTGGGAACCAGTTCAGCAGAGGTTTGGGTAGCCTGGTCAAAGTGATGGTAATTGGGACAGAGAGAAGTGGATTGATCTGATATATATATTTTTAGGTACAACAAACAAGGAAGGAATAAGCTAGTATATCTTAGGGGAAAGGAAAAAACTCAGGGCCGAGTTCTAGTTTCTTAGCTCAAACCTTGGGTAGATTGTACACCATTTGCTGACATAGATACCCTTTGTTCTTCTCATGGGATTCTGAGAATTAAAAGAAGCATAAGTACTCAATGGGACAAGACCCCTGGGCCTATAAGACCTTTAGCAAATTTCTCCTAAGATGACTGCCTGTGTTTTGGTTGTACTCCCCCAGTGGTTTATGTAACTAATCTTTAGAAAATGTTTTTCACTGAGATCATGATTGCTATAAATGACTGAGGCAGTTTACATTTTAAAAAAAGAAAGAAAATACTAAAGAATATGAATTTATTTGCATTATAAATTGCTCATGTACTGCCATGTCCTTTAAATGGGGTGTTAATAGCAAATTAATCTTTATGCAGTTACCCCATAATATTACTAGAATATCTACTTATTATTAGTGGGTTTACAAGAAGTTTGTAAAACTTAGTCTCTTGAGGGTTTCTGGATTTTATTTGTTGCCAGGAAAGTTTTGTTCTTGATAGTGTCTATATTAACACCCCAAATACTATCAAATATAATTTCCCTTGCTAGGAATAAGAGAGCTGACTTTTTTCAAGATCCATTATAGTTTCACACCATAATCTGCCACTTAATCACTTTAATCAAAGCATATTTCAGTACATTTCTGAAAAATGACTAATATGGCTTCCTCAACTAGCTACCTTTGTATTTTGAAGATTCTCAGGTATATTCCTAAGCTCTGTATTGAAACTCAGTTGAAAATTCAAACCTAGTTCTGTACCCAGTGATCTTGGGCTGAGTTTGAAGTCAGTCTTGCCTCTGCCACATTGTCTTGACCTGTAATTTTTCACTTCTAGGGCATTTTTATGCAGTTTGTTCAGAAGAATGTACTTCTTCCTGGTTCCATTAGAATGTAGTTTTTGTTTTCAACTGATTCCAGCATTCTTCTATTTCTCTCTTTTTAACAATTTTTAATCACAATATATTTTCCCGTCAGTATGAGAGAAAAAGGAATAAAAGAAATACAAGTGACAGAATGAAAAGCCTATCCTTTCACTAGCATATAAGATTTATTCAGCCTGACATCCACAAGTCAGTTGTGGCATTTGATGTGTAAAACGCTCTAAGCAACAAATTCATAATGAAATAAACTAAGACCTGGAATAGAATAGGCAACACAAAAAGACATTCGGTGGCTACATGATTGGGTTCTTTCTGATCATTTTGGATTAAGTTTTCATTTCTCTATTCATGATGCTTCTGGATCTTATCAGGATGAAGTGCACTTTTATATTATTTGCGTATGTGTGACTAAGAGAAAATACACGTTTACATCATTTGCATATTGCAGAAAGACAATACACCTATGAAGCCTGGTAGCATAATGCCAACCAGTAAAGATCATAGCACATGGCTGTAGCGTTCAGTGTATGAGACAGAAAGATTCTTCTTGCCATTGGCCCCAAACTGAGTGTGGGAATAGTGCTTAATGGTGCAATTAGTAAAGTAGAAAATGAAATGATGAAATGAACCAAACAGTAGTCAGCTTTCGTGGCATGCTTACTCTATGCCAAATACTTAGCTGAAGGCTTTCATCGGGAATCTCATTTAACCTCAAAGCAGTACCATAAAGTAGTCCTTAGTACTCTATTTCAGCTATGGTGAGTGAGTCGTAGGAACCTGCACAGGTAGTAAATTGCAAATCTGGAAGGTGAACTAGGGCAATGTGATGCCAGAGCACACATGCATCACTTCTCTCTTCTAAGAGCTGTGGAAAGTCATGGCTAATTACACCTGGGTGCTATGAGGATAGAGAAGGGTGCCAAAACATTTAACAGGGACGATTTAGGAAAATTTGGCAGAAGGAGAGTGATTTTATCTATATTTTGAAGATTCTTTTTTCCACTTCCGTTGTATATGAGTCATATAGAATATTGTTTAAAAGTGCAGATTTCCAAGCCCTCGGATATTTGGGGATTTAATTGCAATGGGCCATAGATCACAATTAGGAACCCCCTCAGTCTGTAAGCTGTCTTGAGAGTGGGTCTGAAGTAACAGCCCCAGCATCGAGAACAAAGGCACATAGTAAACAATCAAATATTTGTACAGTGAATGAATGAATAAATAAATGGAGAGAAGGAATTCTCCATTTGGTTATTCTAAAGTACGGATAGATAGCTATTCAGGTAGTTTGAAGTTCATGGGGTAAAATGCTAGCAAGGTCAGACTTAACTCTAAATGTTGATTGAGTCATTCAAAAAAATATTTATTGAGCCATACTTGTTCCCATCGTTTCCTTATTTTGAAATAGACTTTTTCACATCTCCGAAATTGCTAATACGTCTTATTAGCCACGGTTGCAGTCTTTAGCACTGTAGTGCGGATGTGATCCGGTGTGCCTCTGGCACTGTGCTTAGATTAGAATGCATCTATGAGCAAAGCATGTTTGTTTGCTCTATGCCAGAGCTGCTAGGAGCAGTAGCACAGGTTGAACACAACTTTGCGCCGAGCCCCAATAAAGCATATACTCCAGGTCAGGGACACACAGATTAATGATAATTACTCCTGAAGTTAGAGGTGTTATGAAAGAAAACAAAGGATGATAACTGTAATGGAAAGTGAGGGTGAGAGAAGGGCAGGAAAGGGTGAATGATGACAAGTAAGGAAAGTATAAGGCTGTCATTAATGAAATTATAGCATTTTTGCTAAAATTGGAGTCATACATAAGTGATCCAGCTTAGAGTTGTTTTTGTGAGTCTTTACTGAGTTATTGTTTGATCACAACATAACCAAGTTTCATCTTTTTTCATCCAATAAGTTCTTGCAATCATGGCCAGGCCTTAGGGAATAGAAGACCAAATGAAAGGACGAGTGATCGTAATTTTTTTTTAATTCCTACAGCAAATTTAGGCGCATGCCCGAATATGATTGAAAATTGGTGGGGTATCACTTCAAAATGAAAATTGCTCATCCTGTCAGAAAGAATAAAATAAAAATTTTATTTTTCTATCTTTAGTTTTAGTTTATCTGAAAAAAACTCAGTACACAACCAAGGAATGTTGGAAGGAGAAAGAAAATCGAGTGAAATTGAAGATAGGCTCTTAGAAGAGTCTGCCTGTTATTTCACTATTGGAAACTTTTACAACCGACTTGAAAGGCTGTCGTAGAGAGCTTCCTGGAGAGAGGGAGAGCATGATATGGGAGTGATCACATTAGTCATGCTGAATTCTTATGCATTGCTCTGAATTTAGGTGCCATTGGAATGGACATCTAATAGCCTCATTTTCCATGGCAGATGTATTCAATTTTATAATTTTCATTGTGCTAAAACTCTCAGTTACATGTGATTACTTTACCTGGAATATAAAATAATTGTTTTCAGTTTGTCTCAGAAATGATAACACTGGAAGATTGCCCAGAGACCATCTGGTCTATAGAAATGTTATTGAGTGAGTGTGTTCAAGGATCGCCAGGCAAAGAATAATACTGATAATGTAATGTAGATTATTTTTAAAATGAAAGTGTGTTTTGTAATTTTTTTTTAATTTTAAAGCAACTTCTTTGAAAATTGTGTACTATTTTGGTATAAAATTTTCTGGATTGTATAAAACAATGCTATTCTTATTTGCCCAAATTAAACGTTACCAGTCTTCCATTGATTTCTTTTTTATTTAAGTTATTGTTTAAAGTGTTACATATGTCTCCTTTTCCCCCCAATGACCTCTCCCAAGCCGTTCCCATCCCCCAGCACATGTACTCACCCCCCCTTCTGTCTGTGTTCATGGGCATGCTTACCAGGATATGCATGCATAGAAGTCCTTTGTTTGATCTCTTATCCCCCACCCAACTCCATGCCAGCCCCCACCCCCGCCTTCCCTCTGAGGTTGGACGATCTGTTCGATGCTTCTCTGTCTCTGGATCTATTTTTGTTCATCAGTTTATGTTGTTCATTATATTCCACACATAAGTGAGATCATGTGATATTTATCTTTCTCTGACTGACTTATTTCGCTTAGCATAATACTTTCCAGGTCCATTCATGCTGTTGCAAATGGTAAGAGTACATTTAAAAAGAATGTGCTAATCTTTGAAATTCAGAAGTTTAAGATTGTTTTTTTATCCTAGTGGTGCTTGCAAACAACCCACTAATTCCATTTGCCCCTAACTTCTTGGAAGCAAATACATACTTAATACTGGGATATCCTGAGAAGAGCAATCTCCTAACCAACAATATTGTTAGCAATAGAACCATTTTTTTAAATATATATATTTTTTTATTTCAGAGAGGAAGGGGAAGAGAGAAAGGGAGGGACAGAGAGAGACAGAGAGAGAGAGAGAGAGAGAGAGAGAGAGAGAGAGAGAGAGAGAGAGAGAGATATCAATGATTAGAGAGAATCTAATCCCACAATGGGGATAAAGCCCATAACCCAGGCATGTGTCCCCAACTGAAATCAAACCTGGAGCCCCCCAGCCTGCAGGCGGACGCTCCATCCACTGAGCCAAGCCAGCCAGGGTGTAATAGAACCATTTTTAAAATTAGACTATTATCATACTCTTAGCATGCTCTTTGTAGAAAGGAATATAAACCACACAGAAATGTATAAACAAAAATCAAAAGCCTCCCTACACTGTCAACTCTCAGCGGCTGTTTTATGCTTGAATAGTGCAGTAACTCTTAATACTGTGATGCCTGTTCCAAATATTTTTAACAAATGTAATGTCTTTGTTGCAAAATATTTTCTGTTTTATTATCTTCAATCTGCATGTTGCTTTTCCTTCAGATCCTGTTGTTTCTTTTGTCATCCCTCCCCCATTAATTTTTATCATCCCTTTCAACCAAAAAATGCTTTATCCATCCTGCAACAAGGAAGATTAAAGGTTTCAGTTCTTTGTGGGTACGGTCTTTGTGCAGTAGTTGGAATTTGGGTGTTAAGAAATTCCTGAATTGTAAGAACTAATATTCAAATTGAGCTTCAGAATTTGTTTCAAAGTTATTCAAAAGCATATGAATCCTCTACAAATCACCTACTAATGATTTTATGTTGTTAATATTTTTCTTAATAGTATATAAATACTCACTATATTATCCCTTGGCTATAGTTATTGAAAATATTTTATCAGTTTGTCATTTGCTTTCAAGTCTCCTTCATACTGTTTTGACATAGAGAACATTTTCTTTTTCTTTTTCAAATTTATCTTCATTGTTGACAGTATAACAGATGTCCCCTTTTTTTCCCCAATGACCCCCTCCACCTTGCACCCACCCTTCCCAGGCATTCACCACATATAAGTTCCCCGGTTAACCTCTCCCCACCTCCACCCTCCCTCTGAGACTTGCCAGTCTGTTCCACGCTTCTTTGTCTCTGGATCTAGTTTGTTCATCAGTTTATTTTGTTCATTAGACTCCACGTATAAGTTAGATCATGTGATACTTAGCTTTCACTGACTGGCTTATTTCACTTAGCATAATACTCACCATGCCCCTCCATGCTGTCTCAAAGGGTAAGAGATCCTTCTATTTTACAGCTGCATAGTATTCCATGGTATAAATGTATCACACGTTTATTTATAATTATTATTTAGTCAAGTATATTTGCCCTTTATAAATTCTTCAATTAGCCATACCTCATCTTTTGGTACCTCCTGGAGAACTTTATGTATGCTAATGCAAATTATGTGTGCTTTCTCCCTAAAACTAGCCCATATTTTGCTGTACCACTGAGTAATCAATGAACCCCATGGGATATTAAGAGTTTAGAACCCTTAGGTTAGAGAGCCCTTTCCTGTCTCAAATGTGTTAATTACCAACTAACATTTTCATTTGGTGTTTTCTCCTTTCATTTTCCAATGTGAATGTCTAGCCAACTGGAATTTATTTTGGTGTTGAGTATGGGGATCTAAATCGAATTTTCATGGGGATCCCATTTGCTCATTGTCATTTGTTAAGTAACTTACTTCCTTCAAAAACAGTTTGTTTTGCATTCTTTTAGTTGTTGCATTTATAAAGGTCTGTTTTAGAGTTTTCAGTACTATTATTCTGTCAATTCTTTTGACATTACAGTATCACTCCACTTTCTAAACATTTTTTAAAAAAAAAAACATTCTTGCTGGTTCATTTTTCCAGATAAAATTTAGAAACATTTTGCCATGTTCCAAAAACAGTCCCAGGGGCAATTTATGGCACTTGTATGAATCTTGGCTTCTTTATAACAGTTGGTTTTCTTTCAAAAAAATAGGACTCTGGCCTAATAAATTTTGAAGCATGTCTTTAGTTCTATAGTTTTTGGTTTAGATTTTTTTTTTTTTTTTTGGAATAGTATCTGTTTGTTTTACTATTACCATCATGCCTATAACTGGTTATACCAGAGCCATTGTTTTTGTATGTTTTTCTTATCTTTAGCCTCTTTAATTTACATTATGCTATATAACTTATTGCCTTGTTTTTTAGAATATATACATAGTACCTGATGATGGTAACATTTATCTCTGTTCAGTTGAGTATTTTTCATGTTTGTTCTTATTGGAATGTGGTACAGATTGGTCATTATAAGTTCAGGTTTTGGAGTCAGGTGGACTTCAGTTTCAACTCTGCCTCCATATCATTGCTACGTGGGTAGCCTTGAACAAATGAAAATTATGTTTCTTCATCTTTTTGAGCTTCAGTCCTTTATCTGAAATTTGAGGTAACAATCTAAAATCACCAGATTGTTGCTAGGAGTAAATTACTTTGGACATATGGAATGTATTAAAAAATTAGAAATAAAATATTTCTGTTATATTAGCCAAAACTGTTAAATATCAAAAATGAAAATAAGCTTTCATGTCGAGGTCCTGATTTTCTCAGGATTATTTTTTTAGCCTTTTGTTTTACTTTTTTAAAAAATATATTTTATTGATTTTTTACAGAGAGGAAGGGAAAGGGATAGAGATTGAGAAACCTCAATCAGCTGCCTTCTGCACACCCCCTACTGGGGATGTACCCGCAATCAAGGTACATGCCCTTGGCCAGAATCAAACCTGGGACCCTTGAGTCCGCAGGCCAATGCTCTATCCACTGAGCCAAACTGGTTAGGGCTTGTTTTACTTTTTAATTGATGTTTGCTTCTCTATATTGAACCTATGAAGCATTTTGGGTTTTTTTTAAAGGCTTGTTAGTAATGTGTTTTGGGTATTTTCTCAGTATCTGTTAAAGTTAATAAATAGTTTCTCATAATAAAGTTGTTGATATTATTTATTAGAATAATAGGTTTCTTATTCTCTGCTTATATTCATGAATCAAATTTATTTCTCTAATATGCTATTAGTTTATTTATGCCTTTGTGCTTATTTTTCTGAGTAAGATTTTTAGTTTTTTGGAATTTGGTTTTGTTTTTATGAATTGTGTGTGTGTGTGTGTGTGTCCATTCTATATTATTGTTATAGCATCTACCTAATGCTGATTGTATATCTATGGCAGATAAATAGCATCTTTTAAATTTTCTTTATGGTTCATTTCACTTATTCCTCATGTATAAGGTAGCACAGATAGTAAATGAAGAGTCAGGGTTCCTCACTCTGATCTGACCCTGAAATTGGCATATATTGCTGCCAATTTTTGGTATCAAGTGATGTTAAATTCACAAAATAAATTGTGAAATTTTGCACTTTCTCTTTTCTCTGAACACACTTAGGATCACTTTCCTTGTAAGTTTGAAGGAAACCATCTGGCCCTCAAGCATTTTTAAGGGGCAATACTTTGGTAAATTTTTCAGTTTCAAATTTTTCATTTATATTCTCCAGAACCATGTCCATTTCATAAGGTCTTTCCATTTATTGGCCAATTATTATATATAATTATATATTTCTATAACATAACTACATTTAATATAATTGTTAGATATAGTTATATAGACATAGATTAGATATCAATTTCCTAATACTATAAAAAAAATCCCTTGTATTGGTTTTTATGGCTTTCTTAAATATTTAGAATTTATTTTATTGGTGTTCTTTTCACTTTATTAGGTGTTTGTTTGTTTGTTTGTTTCAAAAGACCAGTTCTTGAATTTGTTGATTAGCAATGCTTTTCTTTCTTTCTTTCTTTTTTTAATTTTTGTTTTATTGCTTTAAGTATTAGAAAGAGTGTTAAATAAGTCTCCATTTTTCCCCTTGACCTTCCCCCCTCCTCCCCTACCTCCCAGTGTCTTGTGTCCATTAATTATGCTTATATGCATGCATACAAGTCCTTCAGTTGATCTCTTCACTCCCCCCCCCACCCTCCTGAGCCTTCTAGCTGTAGTTTGACAGTCTGTTCAATGCTGTTCTGCCTCTGTATCTGTTTATGTTCATCAATATATAATGGTCTTTATTATTCATAAATAAGTGAGATCATGTGGTATTTTTCTTTCATTGACTGGCTTATTTCACTTAACATAATGCTCTCCAGTTCCATCCATTCTGCTGCAAATGGTAAGAATTCCTTCTTTTTTACAGCAGCATAGTATTCCATTGTATAGATGTACCACAGTTTTCTAATCCATTCATCTGCTGATAGGCACTTAGGCTGTTTCCAAATCTTAGCTATAGTAAATTGTGCTACTATGAACATAAGGGTGCATATATCCTTTCTGATTGGTGTTTCTGGTTTCTTGGGATATATTTCCAGAAGTGGGATCGCAGAGTCAAATGGGAGTTCCATTTTTAATTTTTTGAGGAAACTCCACACCGATAAAGGTTTAATCTTCAACATTTATAGGGAAATCATACAACTTAACAAAAGGAAGATAAACAATCCATTCAAAAAAATGGGCAAAGGACCTACGTGTTTTTTGTGTTTTTTTTTTTCAATTTGTCCTGTTTTAAATCTCATTAATATCTTTCCTGTTTTCCTTAGGATAATTCTTTGTCCTTTTGTGAATCTTGTTGGTTGAATCATCGTTCATTTATTTTTCCTTTTACAGTAATACAGTTTTTTTAAAGATATATATTTACCTCTGAACACACTTTTGGCTGCAATTATTTTCTAATGATGTTTTGGCTTCCTCTTGGGAGAATGACAATTGTTTAAAATTTAGGTTTTTAACAAACTTTATTGAGGTTTATTATTGACTTTTATTTTTCCACCACATTGTGGTCAGGTAATAAGGTTTGATCATCAACCACACTGGTGGTTTGTGAGGTGTTGTTTTTAATTGGGACAGTTGATGAGATTTCCTTTTGGCACAATATGTATTCACCTTTTCTTTCAAAACTCTTGAGTTGAGCCATGAATTCATTTTCTTTTTAATATTCCTCTTTGTAGGTTATATAATATTATTAAATTATATTTATTATCTAAACAAAGCCTCTGTATTCTTTCTCCTGAAATAAGTGGATTAAACTACCTGAACACTAGTGTGGACCCATCAGTCACTTCTTTTTTTCTTACAGTCCTTGATCTACTCATTTTGATGCAGAAATTACATGCAGTTAGATATTTATTATAGATAGCATCTTATCTTTCACCTAAATTGTACTTTGTTCCTTACAGGTATTATTGTTGTGTGGTTTCTTTTTGTCTCAAATATTTTAATGTTTGCGATTGATTTTGCCATTCATACATATTTGTTGTATTAGTTGGCACGTGACTTGCTTTGTTGTGTTATATGAAAGCCTATGTACACTTTAATTTTCAGTACACATATTTCATGTTTTTAGGTTAAAACTTTATTTTTAAATAATTTTGATAACTTTAAAAATGTTCATTTTTTTACATAAAGCTGATATCTACAAACATATATATTTTATAATAAGAAACTTATCCCCTTCACTCGCTATGTAAACTTGGCTTACATCTACTTCCACTTCTATTTATGCTCATTTCTCCATCTTTCATGCTATAATCAGGATTTATGCAACAGACTACTTTAGTTAATTTACTTCTTACCATTCTTTCAATTATTAAATCTTAACTCTATGCTTAATCTATCTTAGGATCATCAGTAGGTTGTTCACAGCAACTGCACATTCTGTGGTCTTTAATTTCGACTTATTTATTTGTCTGTTGAAATGGGTCTTTAAATTATTTGTGTGTTTTACTGTGGCTTGCAAGTGCATGTTTGTTGGGAAGTGGATTCATATACTTTCTCAGTCCTGCAGATGTATGTCTTCTGCATTTACTCATGAAGGACAAGGAGCTTAACTGTTCTTTTCATTGTCTGCTGAAATTAGCTTTGCAGAGAAAATCTTAGGACAAAAATCCTGTTTTGTTTTCATCCTGAAAAGCAGTTTTTAGGATATTTTTTATTTTTATTTGTAACAAAAACATATGTATTTAAGGATGAGTCTAAGGGGTAAAAGTCTTAATATTTCCAGAAATATATTGAGTCCTTTCAGCCAATCTGAAATTACTAGCAAAATCTCCCATGAGACTTCAGAGCTTAGGCCGTGGAGTCTAAGAGACCTTGGTTCTCACTGTTTTGGCTTTGGAAAAGATATTTAACCTTTCCAATCTTTAGTTTCTCTATCTATAAAATGGAAATAATAATGCTGTCTACCTCATGGGATTTTCTGTGTGCATTAAGTGAAGTAATGTACTATGGAGCGCACCCAGGAGAGCAGCTAGTGAATAAATAGTAAAAACTCAGTAGATGGTAGTTCTCAGAGGAAGACAAAGCTATTGTCCTAAAGTGGGCTTCTGTTTCTTTTCTCCAAATCTATCGTCTTATCTTTCCTTGTCATCTCTTAATTATTTTCCCAAAAACATGTTCTGGAAGTTCTCATTATCTTCCACACCATTAACTCAATTTTCCACAATATCAATTCCACAATACAGTTTACTTTCTCCAATGCAAATACTGCTTTTGCTAATACCACCCTATAGTCCTTATAATCTTTCGTTTTCTCAGCTTCCATTCTGTCATCTCAGCTTGCTTTATTTATTGACTTAGTGTTTTTTCCTGAATTCTTCTTTCCATAGGCTCTACAGTATTGTTGTTTTTCTTCTCTGCTGTCCTCTCTTTTTCTTTCTCTTGTCTTTTTTCTCCTGTCCCTTGTACTCTCCTTTCGGTGTGTTTTTTTCTTCCTTTTTCTTCTTTTCTTTCTTCCTTTGTCTCCATTTTTTTTTATTCTTTTCAATTATTCATTCTCATTGAGAAACTCTGGCATCAAACACTGTGGTGCTGTCCCTGCTCTATTCAGCATCCAAGCACAGATCTACGCACATCAGCCACTGGAGGGGGTGGGATGATAGGCAAAACCTCCAGTCAATTTGGAGATCCTGACAGACATCTCTCCACAGTGAATCTGCTGGGTGAGGATGGTGTCACTTCCTATCCTATCAGAGCTGGAGGTTTGTTGGCCAGTTCATAAAGCACTGCTAACCTGACTTCCCTCTGCGGCCCCTCTAGTACAAGACAGTGGCGGTGGTCAGAGGTAGGGCTCCACAGTCAGACTGCCTGTGGCCAGTTCCAGCCCTTGCTAATCATGTGACCCTGAGTGGCATCATTAAACTTTCTGTGCTTTAGTGGTCCTTATTTTGGTAATGAAAGTAATAATAGTGCCTCACAAAATGGTCATGAGAAATTAATGAAATAATGAGTATAGAGTACTTTTCACAGTATGCTGGTACACAGTGAGCACTCAGTAAGTGCTATCTAATACTCTGCACCTTTGGAGATACATCTTTGAGGAATTATATTCAGTAGCAAGGTGTGGCTGGTACAACAGGAAACCCCCAAATCAAGGTGTTGGTTCAGAAGCTCAAAGCTATCAATGCCAGCATCTATAATGCTCTCTTCATTTTTTCTTGATGGCTGCTGCAGTGCCAGCCCTCATAGCCACCTTCAGGTAACAGGAGGAAGGGAAGGATGAAGGAGGGGTAGGCAGTCCCTAAAGCAGGAACACAGAGGCTTTCTCAGAATTGCCCAGAAGAGTTCCACTTATGTTTTATTGGTCAGGACTCTTTCTCCTGTGCATCCAATCACTCACTATCAGGGTGTCTGGGGAAACATGATTTTGGCTCTCAATGTATAGAGTAGGAGAGACAATGAAAAAGAACATTGGAATCTACCCTTTAGATAGTATTTCCCACCATACTTTCTGGAGTTGAGACTATGAAAACAGGGATGGGAGAGATTCCAGAATTAATGTATGTGCTGCCTTGAAAATATAAAATAGGGACTTGTCTAGTAACTATGTGCCTGTTTTTTTCAGCCAATGAATATCTTGGGTCTTTAATTCAGGACACAGACAGGGAAACAGAGCTGAGGTGGATTTTTTTTGGAGGAGGGACGTTATCAATCCTCCCCCCTCTTCTTTAAGTGACAAGCCAGCTTTGTTTTCTTCTTTTAAAAAAAAAATATATATTTTATTGAATTTTTACAGAGAGGAAGGGAGAGAGATAGAGAGAAACATCGATGAGAGAGAAACATCAATCAGCTGCCTCCTGCACACCTCCTACTGGGGATGTGCCTGCAACCAAGGTACATGCCCTTGACCGGAATCGAACCTGGCCGAAGGCCGATGCTCTATTCACTGAGCCAAACCGGTTAGGGCCAGCTTTGCTTTCTTAATATAAAATGTGGTGCAGTTAAAAATTATTTTCTCATTCCAGTCACATCAGCCATATTTTTTGTTATTGTTTTCTGTTAATCTTAGTCAATCTTTTCCTCTGCATGTGTGTGAATATGTGAGTGTGTGTGTGTGTGTGTGTGTGTACAACCTGTAATTTAAAAAAATATATTTGTGTTACTATTGATGTCTAATTAGAAAGGCTATTCAGAGTTGACATAGTAAATCAGGAGTTTCTAAATTGAATAACATTTACTTAAAATTCTAGAATCCAAAATGTTTAGTGATTTTCATTTAAAAGTTTAAAATTAAAGCAGAACATTGAAAATCCTTGTTTAAAATATGCTTTGATAAGTGTGTAGAAACGCATTATTTTAATTCTTTGTATAAACTATAAAAAAAGGAAAACGTTGTGATTTAGAATAATAGTAATAACAGACATACAGCCAAGGCTTCAACTCTGCAAATCCCTGAACCGTGTAGAAGTTTCAGAAACACTTCCGTCGGGCAGTTCGGTGATGTGACTAATTAGGCACAAAGTCCTCATTGTAATATGTGGTGCCATAAAGCACTCCGCTATCAAGCCAAAGACCATCTCTCCCTCTCCATTCTCTACCTCACATCAGTGACCGCCATCACGTGGGAGGCTCTGCCCACAAGTAGAGGACTTGTTGCAATGGGTACAGTTTCTTCCTCAGCCAGTCAGCTTTCCACCTACGCCACTGGCTTGTTAAAACCAATCTTTTTGACAGGTCTTAGCAGCATTATTATTTCACTAAGGAAACCTATACCAAGGTTTGAACATCCTATTTTGTTCATGTGTTGCAGAAGCTACAAAAACATACCATTAAAATTTAGGAGTTACAGAAGAAAGCGTAATTAAGTAGGGATTCGTCAAAGGCTAGTGTAAATTCAGAAACGGCCCTTCCAACTCTGAGATGAAAAGTTCTTCATTTCAGTAAGTCGTAATGACTGTTGTCTGTGGGAGCCTATCTGTGCCTGGCACTTTATCACCTGAAATTCTCGCAACCACTTTACAGGGTGCCTCCACGTTTCGATTGAGAAAACTGAGTCCCAGGGAGATTCATTCAGTAAATGGCCCAGGGTTACAGGACTGTGTGGTAGCAGGTCCTCATTTAACTCATCTTCCTGACTCTCATGCATAATTACACCATTGTCATGGGAGTAGAGACTCCATTTATTATTATTTTGACCTGACCGGTTTGGCTCAGTGGATAGAGCCTGTGGACTGAAGGGCCCCAGGTTCGATTCCAGTCAAGGGCATGTACCTTGGTTTTGGGCACATCCCCAGTGGGGGGGTGTGCAGGAGGCAGCTAGCTTATTATTATTTTGAGGACAGATTTAAATGAGAAATAGAAATAATGGGAGTGACAGTGTCTTATAGACCCAGGTCAGTTTGAAATTGTGTATTTCTTCATGCCAAGTGCTAGGTAGTCTACAACAACAAAACAAAAACAAAAAGAACAGGGCAAGTGAGCTTCTTGCCCAGACTTGGGTTTCTCAATGCTTGACTGGGATGAGCTTAGGAAGGAAGCTCTCCTGTCACATTTTGTTTACTTCAAAAGATGGAAAAGCTGGGGGCAGGGGGAAGGGGGGAGGAGGGAGAGGTTTAGATTCCAGGGTTGCTTGAAGTGGGTGGGGGCAGGTTTTAGAACAGCCAGAATTAGTCTCAGAGTAATATTGTTGGAGGGAATTGAGTGTACAAGGCAGCTTGTGGGAATGTTCATTGCTTTGAGTTGATTTCAAGCACATGTGTTCTCAAGTTAGTGTACCTCTATGTGAGCACTCATGAAATTTTATTCCACAGGAGTTTATGCAGCAAAGTATTTCAAGGAAATAATTGTTGCACTTGCAAACAAAATACCATTTGTTTGTAAGGACTGCTCAAACTTAATTGATATCTTCTAGGTATAATGACAAATCCTGCACCTAAGCCAGGATTTACAAAGGAAAGAAGGCACTTCCGTTTAAATGCCAGAAATGTTCTTCTCTGAAGTGAGCTTAGAGACCAAATTTCTGTACGTTTGTTTGTACTGAATTCAGAGAATCGGCAAGTGGATTCACAAGAAAGTGTAATAAAAATGTCCTGTGGGTGGTCACGAATCAATTTCCTCTTTTATCTTTTCTGCTTTGGTCCAGGTGTGGAGGGATCCTAAGTAGGTGTCCAGTGATACCCACACAAGTCACACTTCTAAGCGTGGAGGTATTGTTACCTGTGTTTTCTGTACACACACTTTAATTCTGGAACTTTCGGATTAATATAGAACCCAGAACTAAACAAATGCACTCCCATTAGCAATATATACTCCTGCTCACAGTGGAATGATAGTCCTTTCCGGGTCTTCATTAACCAACAAGAGAAGATTGCTTTCGTCTGTGGGCTGGTCCCCATATCATTCTTGAATCATCATTGGCATGCACGGGCTACAGCCAGAATAGTGCTCTTACCAATCTCAGCATGCTTTAAACACTTTCTGCCTCACCTGTGCTGTTCCAGCTCACCACCAATGCCTTTTCCATAAATAGTGATTTATTTAACGTCTCTACAATGATAGCATTTTTCCGGCTACCTGTTCCCAGTTCTATTTTATAGTCTTAAGAAACATAGAGACTGGTTTTGTCTTAGGTATTTTGTTGAACACTTCGTAAGTTGGATATTTGGATGCCCACTGATTGGTCTGCAATTTCCTCGCAGGCCTGGTCCACGCAACTGCCCATCATTGTATTAGGCAGAACCACTCTTGTATTTAAAGCAGATTGCCCTGTGTAGGAAACAGTTTCAGTAGCAGGAATTACTGTCACTCCGTTTGTTGTCGATAAATTCATTTTCTGTACTAAGATGTAATTGTGTTATCCTTATTCTCAATTGCCCCTTAAATGCTTATGTTTATAAAACCATTGGTGGGGAGGGCGCAGTGAGGGGAAGGTTAGTTGTGTGTGTGTGTGTGTGTGTGTGTGTGTGTGTGTGTGTGTGTGTGTTTTGGTTAATGAAGGTGAGTCAGTCACTCAGGATTCAGTATTGGTCCTTGTTTTTAAGGGCTACCATGTACACTTTTATCTCCACCACACACACATGTGCAGAATTGTCTGGGGAAAGTCTTAGGGAGTGAATTTTTTTTTTTAATTTAAATGTTAGCAATGATACCTAGAAACCCAACAAAAAGAGCTAGGTAGAGTCTCTCTTTTGGGATACATCCTACTTCTTCTAAACCCCCTGATGGGCCCATAAAATACTGTGAACTGCTCAGAGCAAAAATGTAATGAAAACACCAGGTAGTGTGAGCGTCCTCAATCACCCTGTTTTTGCAGCTGGAAACTAGAAGGGCTTTGGGATGAGGTTCAGCTGAGGTTCCCTGACCAGGCTGTAAACCACATCAAATTGTGAGCTTGTTAGGCAAGGGGACAAGGTCACAACAATACTACTAGGAAATAATGGAATGATGTTATGACATGGTATAAGAATCAAATATTGTATTTTTAAAATAAGAAGATGTTTCCTCGTTTTATATCTGTCTGTTTACCCTTGATGGAGTGTGCTCATGTTGGGCTGTTGGAACCTTGAAGTGAAATTAAGACTCAAGAATCTCCTGAATTCTGTGGTAAAAATTAGACAAGTGAGTAGAGGGAGAGAGAGAGACATTGTGGGTACAAAAATTGTGTGGCCATGGGAACATGATATACCACACTTGGCTTTCTGATCCAGTTGTCAAAGACCCATCTGACAAACCACAGTGTGTAGGTCAGTTTCACCTGTGTGGGTCCATCTGGAGATGGTGTTAAATAGTGTCTGATAGCATACACTCTGAAGCCAAGTATAGCTCATTTGAATTGTAGCGCTACCACTTACTACCTGCATGTACTTGAGTTACTCTGTGTAGCTCAAAGCCTCGGTTTTGTCATCTATGAAATGGGAATAAAAAGTTGACTTATATGATACAATTTTTTTCAAATTATACTATAGTAATGCACGGACTCACATGCAGTACCTGGGCCTGACCAAGTGCTTACTAAATGTTGGTTATTATTCCAAGGTCCTTAAAGGATGCAAAACTTCCTAACAGGATAAGGTTACGTATACAAGACTCCCCATAAAATTATGAGTGTTTTATTGCCTTGAAAGGTCACATTGTACAGGCAGTTTTAAATGTCACCCTTTTTGTGTATATTATCATTCACGAGTAATTTGCAGTTAGTCCAAGAAGAAACCTGAGAGACATGTGGTGGCATTACTGCTTGTGACTTCTTATGGGACAGTGGTCACCAGACTCAGGGCTGAGAGAAACTTGTTCTTTTCCTCCATGTTTGTTAGACCTGTAGCCTCTCGATCATTGCTGGCCCCAAAGCTCTTGGTGCTCAGTCTTCCGGAGGTGCAAGGGGTCTTGGTTTTTAGAGGCCAGTGAAGCGTGGGCCCAGGGCTAGGGGGTCCTACCCTACTACTGTGAACTGCGCATTTCCTGGCACTTCTCTGCTTTCACTGTCCATGGTTTACCAGATGTCCGATAGTTGGACTTCTTTGCCTCTATGTGATCCCTGTGAGTATCACTATATGTGAGTTATAAGACATGAATCAGCCTTCTCCACCAATAAAAGTTCTCTCAGGATAGCAGGTTCCCTGATGGCCTTTGCCTGAGCTGGTTACCCTTCCACAGGTAGAGAAACCACTGAGTCCAAATCCCCTGGTTTTCCATGTTATCTTCCTCACTTTATTTTGGTGAAATTCAGGCAATTTTGAAATTAGATCATTTCTGAAGTTGTATGGTCTCTGCAAAAATTAAATCATTTCTGAGTAGGATTATCTAAATGCCTGCTTCATTCCCTGTGTAGTCCAATTTCCTGAAGCTAATTTCTTCCCTCTAATTAGAAGCACTCCGAGAAGAACTAGCTTTTGCAACTCAGCATGAGAGCAAGTAACTCATTTCTTCAGGCTGAGTTGAATGCAGAAGGCTTCCCAAGTCTGCCTGAATACAAGTGCTTACGGTACAAAATAAAGTTTCCCTGTCCTGTTACTATTATTACATTTTTAATGCTCAAGTTCCCAAGAGTCTAAACCTTGTACTTCATATTTTTTGAGGACGCTTGCGTTGGTGCATAGGGTAATGTGGGAAACTTATTTCTCTTCTCTTGTACCCCCAAAGGATAAAATTTAGAATATGGAAGTTGTGCGTTAAATATTATTTGAAAATCACTAGGTTGACTTAGACATATTTGCCAAATTCTAGTATAATTTTAGGTGTCTTGCCATTTGCTCATGAGAAAATAAAAACATTTTCACGGATTCTGCTTTATCATAAATAAGTGATTGGAATGTTTATCCAGACTGAGCTTTTATTGTTGCTTTAGCCCCTCACCCATTAGCTACACTGGGAAAGAGGAGATTGGCACACTTCTCAGGCAGAGCTAGAACATCTTACACTGAGGCTAACGTTCAGAATTGCCCCTTGATTCATTTCCTAATTTTCCTTGCAGTGGTGCATTGAGTCTACTGACTTATTCTGTGGATTCCGTATTAGTCGGCAGAGGGCCAAATCGTGCTATTTGTTTAAGAAGCAAAACTCCCTTGTTTCCAGGGATGCATCACACAACCCCCCCCCCTTCTTGAGTTTCCTGCCTTATCGGGTTCTAAATTGGTTTCTAACGAGTATTGTATTAAAACAAAACACAAGTGATTATATTTGCATTGCTCTCGTATTTTAAAAATTCATGTGGTTGGGTTTTAATTTCCTTAATATTGGGTTCTTTTGTTTATGCAACCTTACAAAATAGTCTAGATCCAATCTTGCCCCCTCTGAAAACTTTGAAAATGAGAGTCATAACTTGCCTTTCATTTTTAATCAGAGGTCATAAAAAATAGGCATCAGACCTCTGTAGGACTTTCGTCTTCCAGTCTTTTTTCATTTTCAAGCCACCAAGTAGGAGCTGGGGTTCGTAATTTAGCAAAACATTGTCCTGTCTACCACTTCTTCAGTGCTTCTCATGCACTAGAAAAACAGGTCAAGCACTTGGCATTACTTGGACTCGGTCGGTACGATGACGTAAAGTAGATGTTAGCATCCACATTCTAAGTGGGGAAACTTTGGGAAGTCAGTTCCATATCAGTAGGAAATGAAGGAGCCAGATCTGAACATTGGGCTCCCTCTCGTTAGGAGACCACCCACAAAAACGTGTATGTGGCGGTTGTGGTGGGGAAACTGTAGTGTAAAGTGAAGCATTGAAAATTAGGTACAGTTGAATTATTGGGGTTAATTACTTTTTAAATTATATAATTGTCTAACCACCGTGCTGTGCACCTGACACTAATATAAATATTGAATGTCAACCATAATTGAAAAATTAGATAAATAAAAAGAAAATTAGCTACAAGTAAGATACCAGACTCTCCTGCTCCCCGGGACATGCCAGTGTCCACCCGTGTGCATGTGACAGGGCACACAGTCTGCCATGAGCCCCTGTCACACCTCCAGGAAGGCCGAGAGTCATGGTCTCCCTTGCCCAAATGAGCGGACCCATCCTTTGCAAATATCCTTCTAAAATGATGGTGGTGAACAAGAAAGAAAATAACTGCATAAGTTGCAAGATAGTTGTCGTATTTCCTACTTAAGAGATTGTCACACCTCATGTTCAAGACTAAGTTGAACAAGGGTCCCGGTTCGAATTCCACGCACGCATTAAGTCAGAGGCTGTGCAGGATTTCTGTGTTCTTCAAAAAAGAACGAAAGTCTGTGACTATGTATTTGCGTTTGTTTTCTGTGTGTGTAGATGAGCATGCGGTTCTCCAAAGAAAGCACCTTTTGTTCGATAGCCATTGTCCTTTTCAGTGCTGAGAACCATGAGAAATAGGTGCCCAGTAATTTCGTGTTATAACTACTTACTGCAAATGCAGAATCCCCCCATCACTGCCTGTGACTTGGAGCCCAGCGTTGGGCCCTTGTACCACATTCTCCTTTTTTAAGAAGCTGAAAATGGGGATTTGTAGGTTTCCGTGGACCATTTTTCTGTATCCCACACAGGCGTGCAGAGTGTTACACGCTGCTGAGTTCTTTGTTAGGTTACAAAGCAGTTGCCCGGCTCCACATCTGAACGAGGGATGTTCCCGAGGCCTTCAGTTTTGACATGAGCTTATCGTAATTTTCCAGTGATGTTACGAGCTTTTGCAAAAAGGACAGCAGGGCCAGAATTGGGAGCCATTTTGTTGAGGAAAGCTGAAAATCCTCCCCCTTTTCAAAATGAAATTACACTGGCTAATCCCACACTATTCGTTATAAATTTAAGGTTACGTTATCTGCCTCCCTCAGACCAATGTCCCTTCTCCATGTTGAGAACAAGAGCAGCATTTGGCATTTGCTTAGCCCAAACCCAAATCTCTGACCCTTTGTTTTTAGTACTTTGCCATTTTGCTTTCGCTTTTTAAATTTGCTTGTGACTCTGCTTCCCCCATCTTTTTCTTTTTTTTTGGTACAATGATTCTTACCTTGTCTTTCCCCAGTCCGTTTCTGACCTGGAGAGACGTGCAGCATGTTATTGTCAGGACTTCCCGTGCAGGACATTTGAACGCTAATGACTGGAAAACCAATGCTGCTGGTTTTAAGGGTGAGAACTTCTTTCATATTCTGTCACAGGCAAAATAGTTTTCTTATTCCCCCCATTTTAAAAGGAGAGCAGGAACTAGAACCCCTCAAAAGAAACTTTCAATTGTGGGCTAACACATGGAGAGCTTGATCTTTTGATAAATCAAAGGCAGATTCTTTAAAAAAAAAAAAAATAAGACACATAAGGCAGATGTCCTTGGCTTCCCCCATCATATGTTAATTTCTTAAAAGATAACCAACTCCCAAGTATGGGACTCCTGATTGGTTTATTTGCTGACATTGATTATCTGAGTGCTATTTGTAATAATGTATTCAAAATTCCTCACCGTCTGTAGTTATTTACCTTCTCTTAAATAATAATTGGTATATTTTGTTGACTGTAGTACTATTAGTTGCTGGGCCATGCTTTCTATACATTTTGTTTTTGCTTTGTTTTGGTTTTTTTGCAACTTCTGCAAACAGAAAAACAGGCATACTTATAAGGCATTACTTTATATAAACTAAAAGTTCTAATGAAATTTTATAATGTGCAGTCTGTATGAAATTGTGCATAATGTATTTAAGAGCTAAGTATTTTCCCTATGACTTATAGAGATTATAGTTTCCTCAGACTGTCTTATTAAGGGTAGCCATTGTGTTTGTTTATCATTCATAACATATTATAATAAAATGGAAATAGGGTAAATTAGGTAAAGCAGATGCCCTACAGTTTACTCAATTTACTCACCTTTCAGATGACCTCAATTTTAATCCATTAATTTAAGTTATAACGAAGATTACTCTTTGTCATATCTGTGACTTAAATTTACTTTCATTATATATTATGAAATCATTATCTATTCATGTGGATGAAAAATATCTCAGCATAGAAAATATGTACTTGAAAATTGAGCTTTTGGTCTTCAGATCATACTTACAGGCTAAATAATCGTGGATAAATCATTTAATTTTTCTGGGCCCTAACTTCTGCGACGTAACCATTTTAGAAGCTGAATAATATTATACATATGTTATCTTACATAAGATTTTAATATGCCCTTAGTGAATTACACCCAATGTATGCAAGTATTCATGCTGGAAATGTAATTTAAAAATTATTTGCAAATAGCTTATTATAGTCTCATGCTTAGCCAACACCTATAAATATACCAGGCAGGCAGTGCTATATAAAATAGTTGTTTGATTAACGTCTTTACTGAAGACTTCCCTCTGTTTTTAGAAAAAGAACATCCCTTTGCTTCTGAGTATTACCGAATACCTTTCTATGCTTATAAACTATATAACGCAGCAGTGTTCAATGAGCTTTTAATCTAAAAAGTTGTGCTTGTCGGCATCACATTCTCTGAAGCCCAAATCAGAACACTTGATCCCCAAACAGCAACTGTTACATGCAGCATCAGAAATATTTGAAATTTCTCTTCTTCTCGAAATCCAGTTATTTTGCCACTTGTTTGTTTCATCTGATTAGTTTCCACATGCTCCCAACTCCTACTATATAAATCCATGAGGCTGGAGGGTGGAGTAGGGTGGGGATGGAGGCAGTGGGGGTGGGGGGGAGGGGACCAAAACTTAAGCTTGGCTGGTTCAACACTGCAGTGAACTTCTTAGCAGAAAGTGCACAGACTAAGTGCATTGACCTCCGTGAAGCTGAGGAATCAACTTTGGCCCAAATAGAAGTCTTAGTTTTACTTATTCCTTTTTGGCAACTTAGAAAGAGCAAATGGTTCTAATAAAAAACACAACTCTTTTGAAAACCTCTGTTGGTTTTGGAAAGGGGGAAACAGAGGATTTAGACTAAATCTCCAGATCCATACCCGATTCTGAAGGGGGCTGTCCACTGCTGCTGGCAGGGAGGAGAGAGCATGTTACTATTGCACGTGGCAATATTTAGTATAATATTTCACTCTCCTGTTAGCTTGCTGCCAAGAGTAACAATTAAAGTTCGCTTTTTCATAGATGAATTACCCTTAACCGTCTGGACTCCCAGCGGAATTGTTTTGTAATTTTGTTGATGGCAAGCCCCATATTTCATCTAAACATGATCATAATAATAAGAATTTTTCAAAAAAAAAAAAAGTGATTTTTCTTTCCTACTCTAAGCATTACCATTCCCTCCCTAGTGTCCCACAAATAAAAGTGATTAAGACAGAGGCTAGCAGGGGAAGCCATGTGCTTGGGGGAAGGAGAGAATGCAGGTCACTAGGACTGGAGAAAGATGGGCTGACTTCTTATGAAATAAGAACTGAACGAACCAAAAAAAAAAAAAAGCTAATTCTTGGAAGAGGTTTGTGCAACAAGAGCTCAGCGAGAGCTCGTATTTTAAATTGGGTAGGCCGGCTCTTGCCGACCTTCCTTAGCAGGAACACGTGACCAAGCTTTCCTCCTTAGACCAGAAAAGGGAAGTTGCCTCCAAACAGAAGCATGTAGCCCTGGGTGCTATCCCTCTTCCCAAGCACTCGGTCCCAACGCCCAGTGGGGTGTGCATGAAATGGACTTCAGAACACCTGTGCTGCCTGAGGCTTGTTTTTGAGCCCTCATGTTGGGCAATTTCACTTGTTTGAAGAGTGTTTTTAATTTGTGGGGGTTTTTTAATGAGAATAATTTCACAAATTGCTTGGTAGGTGTTCTTCTGCAGTGGGTACAGTCAGTATCAACATCCGAATTTCCTTCTCATCAAAGCAGCTCTGAGTAGCAACCAATTTGGTTTGGGGTCTTGCCATCAGTAGACTTGAGAATCTTATCACTGGTAACTGTAGAGAAGGGAACACCCCGAAGAGCAACCTCTTACCAAACACTGCCAAGTGCATTTCACACAAAGTTCTCACTTCTCTTCAGACATACCTACCTGTGGGCCCTGCGAGGCAGAGAGCAGAAGATCTGTGTTGTCGAGTCCTCTCTCTGAGGCCGACTCCATCCACTGTTACTCACGTGGGTTGGAACTTGGAAAATGAACACGATCCCCCCCCCCTCACCCCCCTCCCCCCAAGCAGCCGCTGGCTTCCTGATGACTGGCTTGGGCAGGTTCTCATTCAGGAGGTTGGCCTTGCCAAAGTGAAAATTGTGTCTCTCAACCAATTCGTGTATGTGTTTCTCGCAGTGGCTTTGCCCTGGAGTTGTGTACTGACAACCGGGTGCACAAAATCTCCACCTCCTTTCTCTAAAAGAGTCCCAGTGAGTGGTTCACAGCAAAGGGGCGAGGTGGCAGCCACGCATCAACATTATTACACTAATGGTACCTTAATTTTTAACCATTTTAACCGTACGATTATTCTGCCCTGCTGCTTCTTTAGTAGTAGTAGTAATAATAATAATAATAATAATAATAATAATAAACTACTGTCTGTTAGAGTATAGACGAGATGGGTGTTTTGTTTTGGTTTTTTGTTTGTTGGTTTTTTTGAGGATTTAGTTTTTAAAATAAACATAGACCAGTGAGTACGTACCTATGGAAACTGACTGAACACTAATTTGATTGTTCCAGCTAAGTTCCAGACACCTTTTGACATTAAATCCCCTCTGGATGTAGTTTCTTTAAAAATAAATGGAATAAGTAAATAAGTATCATGCACCTATTAAAGAATATACTTGAGATTGTGCATAAGAATAGGAAAGCATCTGCGAGACCAGATGAACCGATGTGATAGGCGCCACTGCAGAGCTAAACTCCAAGTTCCATTATAATGCTACTGACCAGCATTTGCAATGCCAGGAGATGACTTGGCATTTAATTGTTTGGTGGGCGTTTTTCCCCCCAAGTATTGGGTTGTTGTTTTTGGCCTTTGGTCCCTTCCCTTTTCTCTGATGAAAAGTCTTTTTCTGTTTATTTCTTTCCTTTTCCGTACTCCCTTGTGCTCCCTAAAAGGTACAAATCAGCTGTAGAAGCGAGGGCTTTTGCGATCCGGGTGGTTTTCTTCAAGGAATTTAACTTACGTGGTCCCTTAGTGCATTTGTTCATAACTGTCTCCTGAGCACCGTCAGCATGCTAGTCCAACCCGGCTGAATGAAGTGGAGGGAAGTGTCAGAGGCTCCATCTGAACAGGCCTTGATGTTGCCTGATCTGATCCGGCCGTGATAGGATTCACATACAGAAACGGACTGGCACTGCTCCTGTGTCTGCCCTCCAGTCAAGCCCCAGTGATGTGCCAGGTCATGTTAATTGTGGACTGTAGTTTTCTCATCATGTAAAAATACATCCTAACCTCAGCGGCACGAAGTGTCTAATCTAGACACCATTGTGACGTGTGATGGGCATTTGGACCAGCTCTGTGTGTGTACATTAGATATGTAGAGCCATGCTGAGGACTTGAGTTCTGCATTCTTCAAGAATGCATAGCTAGTATTATTTCAGGAAGAACTTAGCTATTTGTGGTAATCTACTCCCTTCTTTCTACTGCTTTAATCAGAGGGCTCCTCTCTCCCCCAATCACCTAGGCTGTGAGCTTCTCCCCCCCACCCCCATATTTATCTCTGGTTTGCGGGTACAGTTATAATTATAATTGAATGCATGCAACATCCATGCTTTAGTTTTTTTTTTTTTCAAAGTGTCTGTATTTGGATTATATGACTGTATACAGTTAAACACTCTTAAATCTAGGAGCAGGAATAGACGTCAGATAATAAATTAGGACCTTCTGTCATCTTTACTAGGCGAAAGAATGAAAAAAATGTCATTGAAAATCAACAATGACAGCTAAGTGAGCGAGGTTACCACGCCTTCCATTTCACTGCCCTCCCAGACTATGTAAGTCTCTTTTTTTCTACCAGCATGTTGCTGAAACCTCCCCATCCCCCTGACTCTTTCTTTGACCACAACTAAACTACTAGATTTTTTAAAATTTTCTAACTGATTTCCCACCATGGGGAACACAATTGACAGTCTAACATGACTTCTTAGCCTCCAAGGCCTTAACTTTTAATAGCTTTTATTACCTTTCGTTGCCATCATTTTATTTGCACTGGTAGGGCTGGTAATTGTAAGATGTTCTGATACATTTTTAATACCTACCTGTCTTCCTTTGTAACTAGTTTGTAAAATAAGTTTGTAACACATTAAAAAGAGATAGAAGTGCTCTAACCATTAAGCATGCCATGTGTTGAAACTAAATATTCTGAAATGTGGTTTGAGTGTATAAAGCAATATTTGATGTGTTACCGCTTGGAAGGGTAAAGCTAAGCTATATTTTATTCTTTCACTCTATAAATACTGTGTCATCTTCGCTGCCTCGAATGTTGTTACGATGTTGGTAGCTATGAATAAAGCCACATGATGCGCCTTAAGGGGTAATCTGCACATCATGTTTTTGGAGAAAGGTCAAGGTGAAATGCTACCCATCTGCTCAGTGTCAGAGCTGATACAGAATCAGATGCCTTAGTCTCATTTGCAAAAGTGAGCCCTTAGTTCTTCTCTTAACGTAATGCAAAGAAAAGGGAGGAGGGTTACATGCTTTTGATTCTCCCTAATAAAATCTGCTCATTGGAAATGCAACCTGAGTTTCCTTCAAGATTTTGTTTTATACCATGTCTATGCACTCATACTCATTTACTATGTATGAACTTAAAACCATTCATTTTTGTACTTACTGACCATTGAGCTCTCCTCCTCCTCCTCCTCCTCCTCCTCCTCCTCCTGCTCCTCCTCCTCCTCCTCCCCTTTCCCCTTCCCCTTCCTCTTCTTTTTACTTTTATTAGATTTATTTTATGCTGAATTTACTCCCAGACCATAAGTTTTTGTTTCTTCAGCTTCTTCTGGGGTATCTTTTTCTTCTGTGCAGCCTCCTCTTCTGGTTTAGGAATAGTCTGCTCCTTTTCAGTAAGAATCATGTCCCTGTGGCAGGGAGAACTCATGTGTAGGTTAATCCACCCATGAGCTCTGTAGGTTCTATGCCGCATCTTGGGAGCTCTGTTCACCTGAATGTGCTCAATGGACAGAGAGTCTGCATCCAAACCCTTAAGTTCAGCATTGTTCTTGGCATTTTTAAGCACATGCAGCAAGACTCCAGCACTCCTTTTGGGCCACCAACCCTGTGTCCAGCCCACTGTTTCGCCTGGGCACACCTACCAAGTCTACCATGGTGACGACGGAATGGCACTCACTGCTTCTGTAAAGTGACATCCTTCAGATACTTGGTTTTCTTTTTTAAAAAATATATTTTATTGATTTTTTACCGAGAGGAAGGGAGAGGGATAGAGAGTTAGAAACATCGATGACAGAGAAACATCGATCAGCTGCCTCCGGCT
>PVJC01005302.1:0-59599 GCA_004026665.1 Murina feae
TATCCCTCTTCTTGTAAAAAATCAATAAAATTTATTTTTTAAAAAATGTGAAGTTAAAAGAAAAGTATGTTCAAATATACAACGTTGGGGAAAAATTAACCCTTTCTTAGGAAACTACTAACAGATATGTTCAAATGAGTAAACCAATAATTAAAAAGGCATAGAACTTTGGATACAAGAGATTCAACACAGGAAAGACAGAATTCTTAGGATTTTTAGCATAAGATCTTTTCATAGAATGAAGCCATGCAAGAGACCCAGAGAAGACTGGATTGAGTGAGAAGGTCCATGAGAGACGTCTTCAGGAAGATGAAAGTAATAGAACACTTAATATGTTTAAACATACTGAGAGGAGAATTTAGATACCTATAGCTAGAGCTTGGAATGCATTTGTGATAGAAGTTAGATGAAATAAAGATAGAAATTAAGATGAAATTTGATAGAAATTAAGCCAGCAAATACAACTTTATGATTAATTCCAGAAAGGTGTGAAGGAAAGATAATGTGATCATAGGGGACAGTATGTCTCAGATGTGAACAGCATTTGGTTGCTATAATAAATTTAACAATTAATACTTATTTGACCAAGATGGTCTAACTGACTGTATTGAGAAGATGGCAGCACAGGGTGTGGTGCTTCTGCCGTGTGAAGGCAGAAGGATGGTGGTAAGTGCGCAGAATCTTGACCTTCCAGAGCGGGGTCTCAGTGGCAAAGTCTTAAGCCAGCAGTATTAAACACAATATTTAGATATGTGAAAGTAAATATAAAAAGAAATGGCCAACAGTGATTGCCCCTAAGAATAGGAAATGTATATAGGCGTGTGTTTGGGTGTCATAATGTGCTCATTATGACAGATTGTATGCATATTTAACTGTAATACAGCTATAAAATTTCTCCAAAAAAATCAACCAATTTGGCAAATCTACTTTTTCTTTATTCATTGGACTATACAACTTGCCTCATTGTAAGCACTTGAGACACTTAATTTACAAATGGACAATGGTCAATAAAAATAGAACTCTGACCTGAAATCTAAAGCAACTAGCCCCCAAAACAACCTATTATCTGTGTAACTGGCCCAGCAAGACAATCTGCTATAAATCAGAGTTGTAGGAAATCAGACCATAACCCTTTGTAACAATCAGACCCAAATTCCAGAATTTGATTAATAACTGACAGCTTCCCTAATCTCATTTCTCCTTCCAACTTAGGACCAACCAGTAAAGACCAAATATACACCCTCATCAATCACATAAGATGCTCCTCCTCTAGTTAGCTGACTTACAGCTCCCCTGTGGAGAGCAGCTCAGGGTTTGGACAGGTTCAAGCCTCGGACTAATGAAAGGGCACAGTCCTCCCATGGCCACATGCAAATCCCAGCTTGCAGGGCAGAACTCTCTCAGTACAATTATAGCCAACAGCTATAGTTGTAAGCTTGCACCTAGGGTCTGAACACCTGGTCCCACGTGCCTGAATGATGTGGGCTCGATAGAGTTCAGGTGCATGTAATTGAATAGATTTGAAACCCAGGAGACTGTTGTAACCACGCTCTTACTTTGCCTCGTGGAATCTGGCTGTAAAATAGGAGGCTTACAGGCCATGGTGCTGTCTCCATCAGAGAGGGCAGCGTCCCAGACCCAGCTTTCTTGTCTGTCTTTTTCTAAATTCTTCACTGTCCCCGCTCAGGTTCACCCATGGCCGTGCTGGCATGGCACACTCCCATGCCACCTTCCTCTGATAGGGCATACCTGAAAACCTCTCTTCTTTCCACCATAAAGCTTTCTTTCCTTTGCCTTTGAGTCCTGGCCAAATACAAGTGATGGTGGAGGATTCCTTGGCAAGCTCTCAATAAATACCCTTTGCTTGTTCCCACTTGATTGGTCTTCACTTATTTCCACTCACTATTTTGAGGCATTGCAAATTTTTAAACATAGAAAACCCTTTGATTGGTCAAGAATTAATATTAGCTAAATCAACAATCCCAGTTCAAGAAGACAATAATTTCTTGACAGATCCTTACATTTATCCGCTCACATATTGTATTCTATTTCCATTTGCCAAATGCTGCACTGGGTGCTGTGGAAGATGCAAAGATAAAATTGAGAAGTTGGAGCATATCATGTCATTGGATTTAATAATTTTAGATGTTCTTAAATTCAGATACTCAAAATTATCTTAAGAAAATGAACATACTTTTAAAGAGCAAATTTCCAGAAAGAAAAATCAGGTTAGTGTCATACTTTTATACTTCTTTTTTATTTTATATTTTTCTCTCAAATTGCCCAATTTAAATTTCCTTACTTGACTATCTTGGCATATGTCTCAAGTATGCTTCTTTATTTTTACCCCCTTGAAATCTTCTCTTATGTTTACTACTGCAAATATAAATGTTACATGTATATTTTATTCATGCATATTTTTCTTTGTGCTTAGAACTGAATTGCAGATGTCCTATGAAGGGACACCTATATTATGGAAAATTATTCTATTGAAAATAAGTAGTTTTTATAATGATGTAAATCTGAGAAAGATTGAGGTTGGAAGAATGGATGTATTCATAAAAAAAACTACTATGTGCATGTGATGAACTAGTTTCAACAAAATTCAAATAATGCAATCAGTGAGGTTTGACTAGTCCACGGAGTTGTCAAAGGCATATGAGATGTGCAGATAATAGCTGGAAATTTGTTGTGGACACGAGGCTATTAAGCTTGTCTCTGGCTGCATTCAATATGATGGTAAAAACTGTTATTAAATAACTGATTTTATAGCAACTGGTAAAATTATTTGGCCAAAGTATAAATTAAAGTTTATGATGGATGCAAATGTTTGCCTTAAAATGTATAATGCTAATTTAGGTTCCTTGCCCATTTAAAAAACAACAACACTCAGAATAGTGATTACCACAATAATAGCAAATTAATAAGGCTGCCAAGAAGACTTCACAAAAGTATGGAGCATTAAATGCGACTTTTTCAAACACAGAAGCGCACCATTATCAGTGATCTCTTCCCTAGCTGAGTACGCATGGCTGGCATGGGCAGTAATGAGGGCGACACACAGGCAATCGTAAGGACCAATTAAGGAGAACAAATGGTGAGTCTGATCCCCTGATGCCTCTTGCATTACATGCAGATGTGTGATCAGGCAACATCTACCGAATCTGGTATTTGTACTTGCTGCATCATTTCTTTACTCACAATTCCCGAAATAAAACTTGTCAATTTATAAAATGCAAGATTTTTTCCTTGTTAATCCTCACCCGAGGATATTTTTTCCATTGATTTTTAGAGAGTGGAAAAGAGGAGAGAGCGAGAAACGTCAATGTGAGAGATGCATCCACACCCCCCAGCAAGGGCCAGTGTTGTAACCTGCAACCCAGGTGCGTGTCTTTGACTGGGAGCCCTTTGGTGTGCAGGCAGATGCTCTAACCTCTGAGCAACACCAGCCAGGGCAAGGCAAAAAAAAAAAAAAATTAGCAAATGAAATGTCTCCTTTAATGTCTCATTGAACCGTTTTAGAAATGAGTTTCCCAGCCCCGCCCTGTATTTACCATCTCTGAGTCTGCATGTAAGCGTGTTATTTCCTGAAGCTCCTCAAGAGATTGAGAGCTGGGAGGCTGGGCAGGGCTTGAGAAACAGTAGCACTACACTGTATTACCCAACTCAGTATTCCACACGAAGTGAACACATAATACATGTTTAAGGGTAGATTAATTTTAAGAAATATTTTAAAATTAATATTTGAAGAGTGAACATTCTTAGCAGTGTAAAATGAGTTGAAAGCTGCTGCAAAAGTCAGATAACCTGTGTTTGAAAAATTAGTGTCAACAGGGGAGGTTTGTGAAAACCTCCTAAAGTCTTCTGCCTAACTATTAAATCTAAATTTTTGAAAATGTGGCCTGGGACTCTATGTGGTTTGAAGATTTGAAGACACATCTATGGCTTAGGAATTATAATTTTTCTCACTAAGCATCCTTGTTCTTTCAGTACTTCCTCACGCGGCATGGTCTCCTGCCATTCACCACCAAGTCACTGCTCTCTAGACCAAACTCAGTTTGCCTGCTACTCGCAGAAAATGCAATGCTGGATACAGGACTAAGAGGCATTAACATTCCCTCAGTTCTGGATTCTGTCGATGGGCCAGAACACCAAAATTCAGCTAGTACATATTTGGCTCATATTGACTTAACAGTTAATAAAAAAAACCAAAACTTTTATTCAAAAATGCTTTTAAGCTGTGGTTCTCCCATCTTAGGTTTGGGAAACTGAATATGAACCTAATAAAGAGGCCACTTAATTTGGTCTCCTTAGATTTAGTTTAAGATCCAGCTTGTCAGATTCATTTTGGATGCTATCATTCAATATATTAATCTCTGTCTCTCCCAGCTCATGTCATGCTTGAATTTGATAAACATGTTGTTTCTGACCTGATGGTGTTATTAATAAATACATCAAATGAGAGAGTCTTTGGCAGATCTCCTAAAGACCTCCCTCTGGATAAACAATCTAGTCTTCACCTGGTCACACACCTGCTATGTGCCTGTTTAGTCCAGGTTTCCTCATCTTATTAATTAGAAACACCAGAAGGAGTTTTAAAAGCCACCTTCTTGATAAATCTTATTTCTCATTATCTTAAATCTCTGTTTCTGCAACATATATTTTACCTTTTATGCTCAGAATATTTCATATCAAAAACTTTGTCAATAAATACAGTGCCTATTTTATAACTTAACTCATTTTAAAAATTTTCTCTTTATAGGAAGAACTTTACCAATATGGGATTTCTTATGATTTATTTTTCTAAACTTCCACCAATATGCACTAGAAGTATGGTAGCAATCATCTCAGGTAGAAATTGTAGTTTAATTCTAACCCTGCTGTTTGGTTTCTGTCATTTGCTTGCTAAAATAATAGAAAAGTTATTTTGATTTTCTGAACTGTATTTGATTGAATATCCTATTGATTGTAATGTGAATATCCCATTGATTGTGATCTTACTGGTTTTAGAAAGCACATTCTTCTGTGATCCACCCTGAGAACAGGGCAGCACAATCATCCTAAAATACCTCGATGGCTACAGATAATGCATTCCAGTTGACTCAGTGGTCATGAGGCTTGATGGTTCCCGATAATGCGTTCCTGTCAACTTAGGGGTCACAAGACCCATGGCTCTAGGCAATGTGTGTCCTTTGATTCAGTGATCTAGAAACCCAAAACTATAATTTAACTAACATGCTCGATTCTGCTTCTGTAACTGCTTTTTGCAAACCAGGTTCCTCATTCCAAACCCAAAGATGTAATCGATACCTTGTGATTTTTGCCTATATAAATCTTGTGTTGCGAGCATATTATCACTACGAGATTGGAGGTGCATTGCCCCCTCATAGTCCTGGATTTGCAATAAATGTGAGTCCTAATTCGACGTCTTGAGGTGTCCTTGTGTGATTCGCGGGGTACATTACAACACACTGTCTCCTCTCAAGACAATTCTTGCTCATCCGAAGGTTACAGTGTGTGAGAGCCATTTGCTGAGGTACCACATTTCAATTGCTTTAGCTCATTTCACTTAGGAGACCTCTGACGTGAGAGAAAAAGAAATAGAGTGGGAGTCAGGTGAAGGGAAAAAAAAAACAGCATGAAAGAAGAGGATGAGAAACATTTCTGGACAATGGAGAAAGAAACAAAAAACTAACAGGAATTCTCAGGAGCAATTTGATTTTACCTTTGACTCAAAGTAAATGTTCATGAAATGCACAGATGGTTATTCCAAAGTAATGGATTTAAATAGACAATTTCCAAATCCCTACGATTATGAAATGGGCTTGATGGGGAGATTCTTTTCCAGAAATATACTCAAATAGTGGAGATGTCTAGTCTTATACTACACAAAAAACAAAAATATGGTTTAAGGAAAAAGGAAATTTACTGGCTTAAATAATTTGTAATCTGGAAGCATGGCCAAGTTTTGGGTCAGGCTGAATCCTACAAGGATGTGGTCAGAACCCCATCTCTCTCTGGGTTCTGCTGGTCTCATTCTCAGGGAGGTATTCTCCTCTTGGTGACAAGGTATCTGCAGGTTCACACACTCGAAGCCCAAGTCCAGACAAAGAGTTAATATTTCCTCTTATTAATTCTGCCCAGGTGTAGTAGGCTGAATAACAACCACCCAAAGATGAAAGGTTCTGATCCCTGCAACCAATAAATGTTATAAGGAAAAAAGAGAGAGAGAACCATTGATCGCTGCCTTCTGCACGTCCCCTGGGGATCAAGCCAATAAATCATATTGACCTATAAGATTATATAGGTTTCAAGTGTACAATTCTATGATACATCATCAATCTTCTATCTTCTATCACTACATACTTGACCCCCTTTACCCTTTACCACCTGGCCACTCCCTTCCTTCTGGTAACCACCATACTGTTGTCTATATCTAAGTTTTGCTTCTTGTTTGTTCATTTGTTGCTTCCAGTTTTATATCTCACATATGGCTCTTAACTTTTTCTGTCTGATTTATTTTCCTTAGCATGATATTCTTAAGATCCATCCATATTGTTGCAAATGGTAGTATTTCATCTTTCCTGATGGCTGAGTAATACTCCATTGAATATATGTACCACATCTTCTTTACCAGTCATCCATCAAAGGACACTTGGGTTGTTTCCTTATGTTACTCACCACGAATAATGCTGCAATGAACGTAGGGATGCATGTAACCTTATGGATAAATGTTTTGACATTTTTGAGGAAGATACAGAGAAGAGGGGTTGCTGGGTCATAGGGTAACTCTTATTCTTAATATTTTGAGGTGCCCCCATCCTGTTTTCCATGGTAGCTTCAGTTTACATTCCCACCAACAGTGAATAGGGGTGTTTTTTTTTCTCCACAACCGCTCCATCACTTATTGTTACTTGTCTTGTTGATAATAGCCATTCTAACAGGTGTGAAGCGGTATCTCATTGTAATTTTGATTTGCATTTCCATAATAGCAGGTGAAGTTGAGCATTTTTTTATATATCTGTTGACCAATCATATGTCTTCTTGGGAGAAGTTTCTGTTCAGGTCCTCTGCCCATTTTTGCTTCCATATATAAAAATTAACTCAAAATGGATCAAAGAATTAAATTTAGGACCTGAAATAATCAATTTACATAGAAGAAAACAGGTGCCGAGCTTATGGGCCTTGGCCTTCCAGAGGATTTTATTAATGTGACCCCAAAGGCAATGGAAGTAAAGGCAAAAATAAATGAATGGGACCATATCAAACTAAAAAGCTTCAGCACAGCAAAAGGAACTGACAACAACAAAAAGGCAATCAACTGAATGGCAAGTTATTGGCAAACAGCAGCTCTGAGAAAGGGTTAATATCTAAAATACATGAAGAACTCATACAACTCAACAAACAATCCAATTTAAAAATGGGCAGAGGACCTGAACAGACACAGTGTCCTTATAGGAAGACAGAGGGAGACTGCACACACGCACAGAAGAGGAGGAAGTAATGTAATTACAGAAGCAGAGATGTGGCCACAAGTCTAGGAATGCAGGCAGCCACCAGAACCTGGAAGAGGCAAGGAATATATTCTCTCCTAGAGCCTCCATAGAGAGCAAGCCTCTACTGACACTTTGATTTCCACCCAGTGAAACTGATTTCAGATTCTGGCCTCCAGAACACTGAGAGAATATGCTTCTATTGTTTCAGGTTTGAGGTAATTTGTTTCAGCAGCCACAGATAACTACTACATAGGAAATGCAGTTCACTCCAGTTTGACCACCCTGAGTCACATAACCAAATCTGAGCCAATCAAAGAGTACTGACAAGCTGAGTTATTTGTTTTATTATTAGAGCATGTGCAAAACTTTTCATGAGGTAAACAAACTCCAGGTGCAGGAAGGGTTGGTTGGTGCCCCCAAATAAAACAACTGGAAATAGAAGCTGGTTGAGGAGAAATGTCCAAAAACAGCAGATAACATTTTCATATTTGAAAGGAGAAGATAGAAGAAGGTACAAAGTTAACATCTATATGCCAAACTGTTATAACAGTAGTGCACTTGACCTTGCACTTTGCTGTGGTGATGTTGGTAAAGGGAAACCATGTGTCGAACAGGCACCACTTACTAAGAACAGATTTGTTTTTATTGCTGATGACACAACACCTTCATCTCTGACACATCTCCTTTCACACATATTATTCCAAACGGAAATGTATGATGATATTCAGAGAGGATATGGTTCTGTATTTATTTTCTAATTTCTTTCTGATTCTCTCTAAACTATTGTGCTGTCAATGTTTGCTGTAGAAGAGCTTGCACCACAGTCCGCAGTGGGATGTCTATCATAGTTTCCACATCTCTTGTTCTTTTTTAAAAATATATTTTTTATTGATTTCAGAGAGGAAAGAAGAGATAGAAACATCAGTGTTGAGAGGGAATCATTGATCAGCTGCCATCTGCACACCCCCTACTAGAGATCAAGCCTACATCCCAGGCATATGCCCTGACCAGTAATCGAACCATGACCTCCTAGTTCATAGGTCAACACTCAACCACTGAGCCATGCCAGCCGGGCTCCATGTCTCTTCTTGAATTATAACTACTAACTGACCTGGGAAGACTTTTCAAGGATGCTCTAGCACTGCCTCCTGTGTGCTGTTGGACTGGATAAGTTACTTACATTTCCTGATGTCAGTTTCTTCATATGTAAAATGAAGATACATATTTTCACAGCATTTCTTTTTAGGATTATTTAAAGATTTGTGTAAAAGATTCTAGCAGGGTGAGCCCCACAAAGCAAGATGCTAATAACACTCCATGATGAACCTGTAACCCAATAAGCGGAGTTAAATCATTATTCCTAAAATTATTCCTATCGTTCGGCCTCTTCTCACCCACCCTGGAGTTCTTCTGATGACACATTTCAGCTTCAAAAGATCAAGATGTGGTTTCCATTTGGTGTAGCCTGTCACATTCTCCCCCTTTTTAAAGCTTAGTAAAATTTAAAATAAGATCAGTTTCCATGCTGAACCCTGCAGAGCTATACCGGCTTATTTATTCCCAACCTGTTTTTCATGCTAACAAAATGTCTTTGATGGGACAGAATATCACAGTCTGCCCCTCCAAACTGAGATGGCTCATTTGCCTTTGTTTTGAAACTGTCAGGTTTTATTTTGAAGTTTTAAATTAATTGGCTCTATTAGTTTTCCCTTAGCTTTTTCATTATTTACTCTCAAAAGCTCGAGTAGATAAGTCAGGCATAATTTCCCTTTATGTACATTTTGCTAGAGGGAAGAGGGAAGCTGGCACTGTTTGGTCTGGAGGGAAGAGAAGTCCCCAATTAGAGCACAGATTAGCCCCTGAGGTCCCATGTCTCTCTGAGTCTAGTGCGCAATGCCACAGCAGCTCTGAGTTGCTTGGGGCGTGTGGGAAATCTAGGGCCAGACTGAACAGGTTTTGAGGGTTTGTGTTACTCCATCTTTGCCCAGGAAACTTTGGAACACAGTTGCAGGACCCTTGTAGCATTTGATTGCCAGCCTGTGTTATTTCATGAATATCTCCTTATATTAAGGGTGGTTGCCATTCCAAATATAAACCACATCTCAAATAGCTAAATTGCACTAGGCTTCAAAGTCTTAAAGAGAGACAGAGATGAAATACAGACAGATGACTTTTATTGGTATAATTTAAATGTTTGATAACATTTAAATAATGGAAGCTTACTATTTAATACACAATTTTATCTACCTTGTATTTATTATTTACACCCATTGGGTATCACAAGATTTCACCTGTGAATACCATGCATTCTGGAAATTAGTGTGCCAGAACACCAAATCCTAAAAGTGGTGTGATTATGAGCAGTTTTTAATTTCTTCTTTTTTCCTATGTGCATTTCCTAAGAAAATAAAAATTTCTGTATTTTAACAAATGTCACATTAATATGAATTTTTACTAATATTTTTAAAAAGAAAGCACTTTTATTTTGTAATGAAATCTATTGGTTAATGAGATTATATGTGCTTTGAGTGTACAATTCTATGAAACATCATCTGCATATTGCATTGTGTGCCCACCACCCAAAGTCAGATCTTCTTCCATCACCATTTATTTGACTCCCTTTACCCTTTACCACTCCTACTGCCCTTCACTCTGGTAACCACCACCTGATGTCTGTGTACAAGTTTTTGTTTTTCTTGTTTGTTCATGTGTTGCTTTCACTTTTATATCCTACACATGAGTGAAATCATATGGTTCTTAATTTTTTCTGTCTGACATATTTTGTTTAGCATGAGATGTGACCTATATACAATGGAATACTATTTGGCTGTTTGTGACATCATTGATGGATCTTAGAAATAATTTTTATTTTTATATTTTAAATAGGTTTTTATTAACTTCACATAGAAGAAAGGAGAGGAAAAGAGGGATAGAAACATCAGTGATGAGAGAGAATCATTGATTGGCTGTCTTCCACAAGCCAATGGGATTGAGCCTGCAACTCAATCTGGGCATGTGTTCTGATGGGGAATCGAACCATGAACTCCTGGTTCATGGGTTGATGCTCAACAACTAAGCCACACTGGCTGGACAATAAAGAAGTTTTAAAAGAACATCATCAATATCCATCACTGTGTTAGTTTTATAGATTAAAGCTGTAAATATATTCAATAACAAATTGTTTAATAAAGTTTTATACTCATACAACAGAATACAATTATTTCTTAAACATTTGCATACATTGGTGGATGGTTGGAGAGCATAAACTTAGATAACTGGAGAAAAGTGTATAAATGCCTATTTTTTTCATTGTTTGGCCAACAAGCCATCTTTCCTGACCCAATTCTAGTCTTAACCAAAAACCTTTGTATTCTAGCTCTCTGATGAAAGGCTTGTATCAGTGAGAAGGAAGAGAAGCAAAAATGACATTAATTAAAAGAACACTGATTTACATTTTCACTCTGCTCTTCTGAAAGTCTGACTTGACTGCTAATGGCCAACTTGAGACTGAGATCAAAGGATCCTTTAAATGGTGAGGAATTAATATCATGAACATAGGTACATTCAGAATATAGGTGAATGTCTGGAATTCACAAATGAATGTAAATATGAGAGGGCAGGATATTTGTAAATATTTTATTTCTAAGGTTGAACTATAGAAATATGGTTCAAATTTAGAAGAAGCAAAACTCCCTTAGGATTCAAAGTAATTGTATAAAACATTGTGAATGAATGTAAAATATAGGAACTCAGAAGTCAATGAAGCAATTCAAATGGTTAAACCCATTTCCAGTGAATGAGGGACACAGATATTGTTGCCATGTAAACAACCTAATTAGAAGGAGATTATCATTTTCATGGAGGGAGTCTCCTGGCATTGTTGCTCTTCTAGCTGGGTAGATGAATTCTAGGTCCTAGAAAAAAAAAGACTTTTGGTGTCATCTAGTGCCATCCAATACCATGACCAGAGGGACAGGATCAGCCAGTTACAAGGCACAGAGAAGGACCTATGCACCGGAATTAAAGTTAATAGATAATGCAATCTTTGTCACTAGAGGATAGAATAGACCAAAATGGCAACTATTTATAACCTATTTATCTAAAGTCTTCAAATATTGTGCATAGTAAGTGAGCAGCACCAAAAGTTCCTGAGTGTAGGGCCTCTAAGAGAGGGGAATGTTTATTGTCAATTTAGCCTGGATAAGAAAAGTAAATTTATATTAACTGTACTGATGGTATAGTAGGCAATTAAGCAAGCACTGAGTAGGAAAGATAGGCCAGGTATGGAGCATCACCATGGTGGGAAGCCTTGGGTGCCTAGCAATGAACAATTGTGAGATGGGACCTCACCCCCAGATGACCTTTCCTCTCCTAGCATAACACTGGCCATGTGGTTTAGGCCCCCTAACCTCTCTTATCACTGGCCTGTGGTTTGGACCCTCCCCTGACCTTTCTTCCCCTAGCATGTCATGTGGTAGACCCCCTTAGAAGACGAACAAAGGAGCCTGAGAATAGCCTATAAGTCTTTGCATAACCACTCCCTTAAGCATCAAGCCATAGCATTAACATCTAGGCCTCAGTTGTGTTTCAGCTCCAGGCCCAGAAATGCAGCAAGACCAGCCAGGGCAGCATCATGGATGACACCAGAACCAGATGCATTGACTTATGACACCCTGGCACCAACCGATCAGGAGAGACCACAATCCTGAAAGGACACACCTGTAAACCTGATGAATATTCTATTGTGGTCCTCCTCTGAGATTCTCCTTCCTCCAGCTGCATATGTCTTTGTGTTTTTTTTCTCCTACACTCCCAGAGCCTTTCTTTTGCCTCTTATTTCCTGAGCCCACACAGTCCAGCCAGCCCACTTCCATGGCTGCCTCTATGACTTTCTAAATAAACGTTTGTTTGTATTTGAATCTTGGCTGGAAATTCTTTATTAACCAGAACTTAAGTACCAAGGTTGCTGAATCGAGGTAACATTCTGATGCATTATGCCATTAACAATGGCAATCAAAATTTAATAATTATAAACTTTGTCTTGGTATAAGTACTTTTTAAGTTTTCCCACATTTAATCCAATAAATTAAAGATAATGTATAAATATTTATACTATTATTTCATGAGTTACATGCATAAAGGTCACAATTAGTTACATGAGGTACTATATTCTGGTTTTTTCTTATAGCAGTCATATTTTATCTATGGCTGATGGCGGATATGTTCTAAGACACCCAGTGGATGCCTGAAGCCAAGGATAGTAATGAACCCTATATATACTATTTTTTTTCTATACATACATACCTATAATAAAGCTTAATTTATAAGTTAGGCACAAGAGATTAATCACAATAGCTAATACTAAATTAGAATAATTATAACAATGTACTATAATAAAATCTATGTGAATGGCTTTGGGGTCATTATTAGGGGAAATAAGGGTTACCTGAACATAAATACTTTGACGTCATGTCAGTGGATCAGATAACGAAGAAGGCTACCAAGTGACTAAGGGGTGGGTAGTGTACGCACTGTGGACACATTGGACAAGGGGATAATTCACGTTTTGGGCAGAACAGAGGGTGGTGGTGTAAGATTTCATCAGAACGGCATACAAAATAAAACGTATAAATTGTCTATTTCTGGAATTTTCCATTTAATATTTTGGCCATGGGTGACTGAAACGAGGCCAAGAGAAACCACGAAGAAGAGAAAACTACTGTACTCGTCCCCACCTGAAAAATCCAATCAGTGATCTATGTAACCAAAGCCACTCCCTATCATTCACCCAAAGGGATGTGGGCCACATATCAGAAATGGAGTCTAGCTGATCTTTCTAGTTTTATCAATTTGGTCTCTTAAGCTAGCAAGCCCCTTAGGAAGGGATCTAAGTAATTCCTTTTCTGTGATCTTTTTAATCAAAACTAAAAAACCTAAGCTTGAAGAGAATGGCACAGAATTTTTAATCCACTCTGGCTATTCTGTACATTGTTCTTCCAACGTTTGTACCCAAACTCAGAATCTATTCCTTTCCATTCAGTCAAAGTTGCAAACCAGTAGAACTGGTATGTAAAATAAGAGTCCATTGCAGCATGGAGAAAACTTTCCAAGTGTAGCAGATTTCCATGAAACATATGACTAAGATATCATTTCTTGGCAGGGCTTCAGCTTTTTGCCCCCTTCTATTTACTAAGTACAGAATTTAATGAAAATAAAAGTCTGTAGCAGCAGACTATTGGCTGTAGTAAACAGAATGGCCCCCAAAGAAGTTCATGCCAAGAAACTTGGATCCTGTGAATGTTACATTACATAGCAAAAGGGACTTTGTAGATAAAATGGAAACTGAGGGCCTTAAGAAAGTGTGGGCCTTGTCATGAATTATCTTGGTAATAGAAAGTCAGATTTCAGGTATCAATGCCCTGTTTTAACTCTTACATGTAGAGGCTCACAAACAAGGACCAGAAAGGGGCAGTTAAGAGCTAAGGGCAGGCCCAACTAGCAGCCAAAAAGGAAATGAGGACCTTGCCCTATGTCTGTAAGGAACTGGATTCTGCCCACCATCCAGTGGGCTGGATTCGTTCGGAGCTTCTAGATAAGAATCCCGCTGGCTGACACACTGATTTTCACCTGTACTTCTGACCTATGTAACTGTAAAATAACACTTTTTTTTAATTAAGCTGCTAATTTTTTTGTATTGGTTAGCACAGAAGTAGAAAATAATACTTTAGCTGAATCCTATATAACAAAAAGCTAATATGCAAATTGTCCCCTCGACTGGGAGTTGGACCGGGAGTTTGACCAGGAGGCAGGGCCGGCTGGCCAACTGCCAAAAACATCTCCCCACCCCCCAGCCAGCCCCGCCCCTGATCAGCCCCAATTGGGGCAGGCTGAAAGGACCCATCCATGCATGAATTCATGCACTAGGCCTCTAGTAAAGAAATAAAAAAACAAGTAAATGAGTAAAAATGAATGAATGGAAGAATCAAATGTAACTTAAGGGTGGAAATTTTATATATACATTTCCAAAAGAGTTGAAGAATTACAGGTTCAATTTGTTTCCAAGGTCCTTTGAAGCTTTCCTTTCACTTTGCTGATCCACGTCAAAATCCTGTCCCATTTATGGCTCCAAGAGGACACAATTACATGCTGAAACCACCATCTCTGCCCTTCTGGGATGAGATTTATTATCATTTTTAGTGTATAGTAACTATTTTGTGCTTGTGATTCCTCAAAATTATTGCTTGAAGAATGGGAGCATTTTCCATCCAGCACACAAACTATTACTCTTCTTACCCGTGAATTCAGATTTAAGTGCTGGCATACATTTGTGAGAGTTTTTTCCCAGCAGGTATTTACTAGCCTCCAGTTCTGAGAGTAGTTTTTGCTAAGCTCTGAAACTATTACCAAAAAAAAAAAAAAAATACAGATAGTTTACAAATTAAAAACTGATTTATGTTCTAGAAGTTTATGTCTAAGTTAGGGCTTTGTTGCTCAGAATGCAGTTATATGTGGAACAATATTAAAACATGTATTCTTTATCTAAAGCAGCTCACAAAAGCCCATTTAACTCAAAAATTATTTGAACTAATGCTAAAAACTTAATTGAATGTAAACACTACTTATTTTTTCTATGGAAAAATTTCGGTTCTCCAATTTGTAATGTTAGAAGTTCAACTTCTACCTAGATGAATTGGCTCTGATATTGAGTAATGGAGCATATAGTTCTGAATTTAAGAAAAATATTTTCTATATGCTTGAACCATCTTGTCTTGTTTAGTTTTGTTTTAGTTCTTTGTATCAGAAACCCCAGTTATCCTTATGTTGGATTATCTTGTTCCTCTTTCATGTCTACTAGTTGTTTTTATTATATCCAGATTCTTTAATCACTATGGTTAACTCTAGCATCTGTATATGTCACCTTATACATTTCATTTTCTAGAAACACTAAAGGAGAAATAAATGGCAATTAGCTCCATAGAGAAGTTAATGCTCAGATCTATAATTTGATTCCTTAACTTTCCATGTAGGACCATTAATAAAATTGGTGCTACTCATTGATAAATTATCTGTGATCTTTAGGACATGCAACACACATCCAGGTAATGTTTTTCTACTTGGAGGTAACTAATGTACGTGAACCATTCCAGTAGGTAGATTGGTAGATAATGTACATAAGAAAAGAAAGTGGTAGAGACAATAAATATTTTAGGAGTTAAGAAACTGGAACTCAGTTTGTGCTTGATTTGACCATTTAGCAACCCCCCAAATATACAGATAATTTCCTTGCTCATAGTTTCATCTATTCTAGAGTCCTCTCCCAGCACCATCTCCGTCTCTGTGTACCTAAATCTTCACATTCATGGTCCAGCACATGTGCACACTTTCTAGAAAGCCTTCCCTAACAGCCCCATCTCGAGGTAATCTGCCTTTCCTCCCATTTCCCATGTCACTGTTTTTCTCAGGACCTAATGGAATAAAAATGGGTAGGTGTATTTTTAAAACTATGTTTTAAACTTGTAGTTTTAAAAACCATACTTCATTAAGCAAATGACAAAGTAAATTGAGATTTACTATATATAAAAGAAAGAAAAGACACAGGGAGAACACTTCAGCTATGGTGAAGGTGGTCAGAGAAGTTGATGAACAAAGGCCTGGAAGCCGGATGTCAGAAGGGTGGGTCTCTAGAAACAAAGGATTCCTACTGAAAATGGCAGAAGGTAAAATGGTAAAAGGTAGTTGGGGAGCAGATGGTGTAGGGCTTTGCACAATGCTTCAGGGATAGGGAGTTTGGACTTCATCCTGAAAGCCACAGGAAGCCACCAAATGCACTGTTCAAGTAGGTATTAAGGAAGATTAATTTGGCAGCAGAATGTAAGATAGAAGCAGGGAGTTTATTAAAAATATATTTTAGTAGGATAAGGGTAGCAGGTACAAATCTTAAGGGTCCTAGTCAAGTGCGTAGCAACCATATAAACAAAACTTGTAACTGTTCTCATTTTCTGTAATTCACTTTAATTTCTGGTGCTAAGTCTCCATTTTACTTGCTGAAGAAAATTTGCTCTAGTCACTTTCAGGTAAAATAAGTCCAAGTCTGTATTTTCTCAGGGTTTTGAATTCCACCATTTCAGGAGGGGCTGGGAGGAATGAGAAGGTGGATGTGGGAGATACTCATTGTAGCCTTCTCCTCACTATGTCGGAGACTGTTCCCAATGTCAGTCATCTCATTTGTCCTCTCAGACAAAGGATGAGTGGTCATTGGGAAAGCAGATTGTCTACACAAATCCTCCTTATGAGAAGTTCCTTCATTCTCATAGGAAACCCCTGCAGGCCCCTCTCTTGGATAATGCAAGTCTCTACAATTGAAGCACCCTGAGAGGGTTCAGAGACTATCGACACCACTCCAGTCCATAAGACAGTGGGAGAATTTCCTCCAGCTGTAATACACATGTGAGGTGCACCACCAGTTTCACCTTGCAGCTTCTTCTCAATGATGGAAAGAAGGTGGGGTAGAAAAGGGAGATTTGTCTCCCGGGTATGCTGTCTTCTGCCTCAGGCCCACTCTTTCAGAACAACTTTCTATCCATAGATTCCCAAACTTGACTAAGAGGACCTATTATGTTCTCTTTTAGGACTCATCACACTCATGTTTAACTCTATTTCTTCTTCTCTGCCAGCCTCTCCCCCCACTTCTTTCTTTTTCAGTTTGGGTTTGTTGTTGTTGTTATTGTTGTTTGTTTCTTTGCTTATTTTTTAGTTTAGTTTTGTTTGTTTTGTTTTTTTTTGCTTTTAGTCTATGTGGCAAGTCATATATGTGCACCTGAATCTTTCATACTATCTAAAGCCCAGAGGGTTTTGAACTTAAGAATCAAACATTTTCTGCCTTTTTTTTCCTGGTTCTTTAGTGAGTTCCACAGTGACCATGGGTGTGTACTATCTAACTTTGATCTGGAGGGGGGGCTCTTAGGGAACAAACAGATGGCAGGTGGAATTACATGGGAAATCACATCAATTAGTACTCTAAAAATTGTGCTACCATATAAATAATGATGTCCTCCTGGCCTAGACTTAGGACAAAACAAGTATAAGAAAAAAAAAAGTCCATTGGATATGATTAGTGTTAAAATATGATGTAGATTGAGAATTTAAAGAAAGTTTTGAGATTTTGAGCCTGAGTGAATAGAAAATGAAAAAAGTTGAGGCAATTTAAAAAAATGAGGTAGACAAACTAATAGTTTATGCCCCATCTAATCTAATAAAAGAGTAATATGCTAATTGTGTCACTCTTCTACATCACAAGCCATGCCCACCAGCCAATCAGAGAGGCTATATGCAAATTAACCAAACCAAGATGGCGGCCAGAAGCCACAGAACTAGAGCAAACAGGAGGCTTCATTGCCCCAGCGATAGAGGAAGCTGCCTGCCGAGGCAGACTGTGGCCTCTGCTCAAGGTAACAAAGTTTTAATTATAGAAGATAAATAAACCCCAGATACCTGCTTCCAGCTAGCCTTGCTGGGAGCTTGGGTGGCTGGAGGCTGTGGCCAGCCTGCAAATAGCCATCAGCCCCTCACCCAGGATGGCCCCACCCTCATGGGGTGAGGGTCCCTGCTGGGGAGCTTGGCCAGCCTGAAAATGGCCCTCAGCCCCTCACCCAGGCTGGCCAGGCCCCCAGAAGGGACCCCTACCCTGAAGGGGCTGTGTCCAGCCTGCAAACAGCCCTCAGCCTCTTACCCAGGCTTCCCAGACTGCGAGAGGGCACAGGCCGGGCTGAGAGACTCCCCTGAGTGCACAAATTTTTATGCACCGGGCCTCTAGTATCTTAATATTTCTGAACCTGAGCGAAAACAATTATAAAATACATATTAATTGTATTAGTGATCTAAGATAAGCCTACTCTAGAATATCAATTTCCTTGATCCAACTCACTAAGAGTGGTTTAGAAATGAGTATATGCACTCATTTATATTCCTTGGGAATTATATCAGTTGGATCAGCAGGTGGTTAGTAAACATGGAATAAGAATAGAAAGATCCAGTTATATTTAGGGACTATCCAATTACTGAACAAGATGAATAGCTCCTCTTGGTTTAGGACTATTTCTGTCTAAGATAATAACCCCCAGAAATCTTTAGTAGCAGCATGTTCCCTTCCCTAGAAGTTGTGAGGATACACTGAAAAGTTCTATACTATTCATTTTCTATTTTCTTTATCTGTCATTTAAAACCTCTATCATTTCCTTACGTCAGTTTGCAATTTCTTAAATTACTGCTAATCTTCTACCAGTTACATTTTAAATCAATGACTTCCCTTTTAGGGACGCATGTTGGACCCCTGGTGAGACTTAGAAAGCACCCTCAAATTGCTAGCAGTATGTTCATGAATCATCCTTGGGTGCCTTATTTCCTGTGATCATCTTGCAGATGGCTAATGTTATCCATTTTATGTTGATTCCTGTTAGTGCTAACCTCTAAGTATTACAATATCTGACTCTGTCCTAATTTTAGGTTATGCTTTCCTTTTTGTTATCCTTTAGCCTTCCTTTCTAAATTTCCATATTTCTGGCATTCATCAACATTTGTAAAGGAAAGTGGACAGGGAGGACTGATTTTTGTGTAGGGTATATTGAGAGTTTAGGGTATCCTGAGCTAATTAGAGTAAGAATGTTAATTGTAGAGGGTTAATTGGCTCAGTACATGATATCCTGTTCTTTCCTTCCCCAAGGAAACATTAAGACCCAGGAATTGGGCAGATAGAGATAAAAATACTGGCTTTATTACTTTGTCTCAGGTGCTTAGAAGAATGACTGGAATATATCTAAACTAATAAAAGCGGAATAGTAAAATTAACCGTTTCTCCGGGACGCCAACAGCCAATCAGAGTGGCTGTATGCAAATTAACTCAGCCAAGATGGCGGGCGCGGCTGCCTCACCCAGGCCCAAGCCGCATTTCTCCCCTCCCTGACCCTGTAAGGGGACTGAGGAGCGGGAGAAATGCTCCGGGGCCAGAGGTGAGGCCCCCGGTTGCCCGCCTTGCTGCCTGCTCTGGGGGCTGGGCTCTCTGAGTCCCAGGGAGCTGGAGAAATGGACAAAGGAACCCCTGGTGGCAGGGAGAGGCCTCCGGTTGCCCACCTCGTGCCTGCCCCCGGAGCTGGAGAAACAGGCGCCTGGGGCCGGCAGGGAGAGGCCCCCTCGGTTGCCCGCCTTGCGCCTGCCCCGGGAGCCGGAGAAACAGACGCCTGGGGGTCGGCAGGGAGAGGCCCCCTCGGTTGCCTAACTCGCGCTTACCCGGGGGCCGGAGAAACAGGCACCCGGGGCCGGGCTCCCCAAGTCCCCTCTCAGGGAATCCGGGAGCTGGAGAAAAGCTCCCTGGTCCTGACTACTGGGAGCCTCAGATGTGACTGGGGGCAGGCCCCCAGTGTCGACACTTACGCATGTACAGGTACACACAAAGGTGCCTGCCAGACAGGGGCCATCACAGGACATCCACTGAGGGGTTCTGGACTATGAGTGGGTGCAGGCTGGGCTGAGGGACCCCCACCCTCCTCCCGTGCATAAATTTTGTGCACCGGGCCCCTAGTAAATAATAAATATTTGGACACATGAACAAAAACAAGATTGGAAAAAAAAACATAGTTCAATGTACAATTATGTTGGCTGCCTAACACATTTCTGAATTAAAATAACCCATCTGGTTCCACAAAAGTCTGGACAACCCAAAACCTCTTAAGCAGAGATGGAAAGCTTTCCATCCATGTGTCCTCCTCCAGGCAGGCTGGTCCTAAGGGAATGAGCAAGCAAGATCTTGCCTTACAGAGCAAGTCACTTTTCCCCTCAAGGAAAGAAGGAGTGAGAGAGTGAAGAAAGGCCAGAATGTTATTCTCAGGGGAAGACCCCTCATAGAAAGAAAGGCCATAGGATGAAGTCTCTTTTAGAACATTTCCAGCTTATGGCTCCTTTAAGTCATTGAAATTAACAGTTAAATATATGACCAAACAAACAAATATATCTAGCCCTGGGGAACAAAGGCATACAAATTTGAAGATTTTTTTCCTAATCTATTTTATTGTGGTAAAATATTCATAACATGAAATTTACCATATTAACCATGCTAAGTTTATAGTTCAGTGGTATTAAGTACATAAGTACACTCATTGTATAATTGCCACCACCATCCATTTCCAGAATCCATTTCATCTTGCAAACCTGAAACTATACACCCTTTAAACAATAACTCCATAACTTCTCATCCCCCAGACCCTAACAACCACCATCCTACTTTCTGTTTCTATGAATTTGATTATGGCAGAAGGAGATTTTTTAAAAATCAGCATTATCACAAACAAATGCTGGATTGGAAGACGAAGCATAGATGTGTAGGCACAATAAGCTTCCTAATTCTAAATAACTCTCCAGAACTAAACTCAGGCAACTGGTTGCAATGCAGACTCCTCTCATCCTCTTGGCCTTTCCCTACAGTGGTAGACTCGCCAGGAAGCTCGGGTGCAGGCTAGAGCACTGTGGGCAGGCAGACCTGTTCTTTCTATTAAGCTGTCCAGGAAGATGTGACAAGTCCTCCCACAGAAAAAGGGGAGTGGGGTTGAAGGTGGAAGAGGATGGGAGATTTACTCTGATGGAACAAGGGTCTGTTAATGTAAAAACATTCAAACCTGTAAAGAATTTTTGTGAGTTTATTTGGGCCAAACTATTGACAATTGCCAGGGAGCAGAATCTCAACGTATTGGGATAATGCTCCCAGAGAATGGCAGTTTTCCACCTTGTTTTATACATTACAATCACAGGAAGAGAAGTAAATTGGCTATGTGAACTCCATTGCTGATAGATTAGGGAGGCGGGAGAAAGCAAAGGGAGGGAGGCTCTAGGATTGAATAAAAAGTAAAATGATAGACACTTACTTCCTTTACTTAGGTGTGTACAGGATAGTTAACAGTCAGCAATTAACATGATAACAACAACAATGAAGAAATTTATGGTCTCTGTCCTTGTGCCCAGGTGCATTTGGTTGTGTCTTGAGGGATGTTATCTTAGATGCAAAAAGACAATAGGCTCAGTTTAAGGTAAAGATTGACCTTTATCAGGGAAGATACTGGCATAGGACATGACTACCCACTATAACCTACTTTTAGCTATAGTTTTTAATTTCAGACCATTCTTTGTGGTTACTTTATGTCTTGGAGTTTGCAGAACCTGAGCTAGTTAGGTTAGCATGTAGCTTTTTTTTTTTTTTTTTTTCATCCACAGGTCAAAGAAGATCAGGAAATGTGGAAATAAGGCCTAGAAACTTAATCTCACTCTCATACTAGTCACTGTCTAACACAAAAGAGGAAAGCTGAAGAGAGGAGCAGTTGGGAGGACACAGCCATGAGCTGGAAGCTATATCACCTTATCATCAAATCATGTTTACTTATTTCAAATTGGAAGTTAAAAACCCGACTGCCTCAGAGTTTATTATTGACAATGTGCATATATATTTTTGTTTCTAAGTTGATTTTTTTTGTACTACAAAAAGAGTGAGTCACAATTCTACCATCACAGGCTAAACAGATTGTTGTCCTCAAGAGATCAAGTTTTTCAACCCAGAGTGAAGAAGTGGCCTGTGGCAGCTATGTCTAGATAAGTTACGTTTAAAACATTTGCGGAAAACAGAGCTGAGGGAGAGAGAGAATGAGCCAAACAGGTTTCTCTTTCACTATTAGAGTTTGCAGCATTCGGTTCCCAGCAAGAATGGCTCCTGTCTTGTCTCTGAGTAATGGATACCTGAACAGCTTCCCAGGACATCTTTTCTCTCAAAGTTATTCAAAATTGTGGCTGAAGCTGAAGGCTTCAGAAGTTGTGCTAGTAAACGGCCCTCTGTGTGGGCTCTAAGGAAGCAGGCATTTGCACTGAGAAAAGTATTGTCTCTGCTTTAGAAAAACCCTGATTGCTTCTGTTACCAACACAATGACAAGAGCAGATAATGCAGGCATTTGGGTTTTGGTTCATTTAACTGGTGGCGAATTTTTCTCCGAACGCTTTCAGGGCCTTAAAGCTTTTTTATCCTTGCATAAGTTGAAGATGAGAGATAGTCTAAAGTTGGAAATCTGACAAGCCAGCCGTTGAAGAACTGACTTGCCTGGGAAAATGCCCAATGACCCTAAACCTCTCAGGCAGTGCTTGCCCAGGTATTTAATCAGTCCTCCTGCGGTTTTTCTTCCCTCTTCTCAGAAGATTGTATTATGTCTGGCATCCCAAGAATCTTGAAAAGAATAGGTACCTTGCTGAGGCCATGACGTAAAAAAAATATTTTGCATACAAGTGTGGATGAAAAGGGGCCACATGCTAACCTGAAAACTCAGAGAAGGACTGCATGGCAGCCTTGCAGAGACCTAAAGTAACCATAAGGACGGTCTAAAATGAAAACATTTAAACTAAAAAGTAGTTTATGGTGGTTAGTCATGCCCTAGACTGGTATCTCCCCTGACTATCTTTACCTTAAACTAAGCCTGTCTATTGCCTTTTTGCATCTAAGATGACATATCCATGGGATGTAAAAAAGTATTTCTCCTTTTTCTGGACCCCTCAAAGCACAGGCACCACTCTGTGGAGACCACACATACCCCCTTGTTATTGAGTTAATTGTTGACTGTTAACTATCCTGCACCCATCTAAGTAAAACAAGTATGTGTCTATCATTTTACTTTTTATCCAGTCTCAGAGGTTTTCCAGCTTTGCTTTCTCCTGTATCCCTAATCTATCAGCAACAAATTTCACGCAACCCACTTATGTCTCCTCTTTTGATTGTAATGTATAAAACAAGGTGCAAAGCGGCCATTCCGTGGAGGAGCATTATTATCTCAATCCGCTGAGATTCTGCTTCCTGGTAATTGTTGACAGTTTGGTTCAAATAAGCTCACAAAAATTCTTCACAGGTTTGAATATTTGTTATGTTAACACAAGGGAAGCTGTCCCCATGAAATCTACCCTTGTAGGTTACCCATGGTGTCACAAAAAGATTTGTTTCACTGATAGCCCTTAAAAATAATTCTTAGCCTCTTCTATAGAAACATGATATTTAAGCAGAAGCCAATGCTTTATATCTTGAACAATAACCTGGGACAGTAAGAGTTCTTCCCCAAGGTCTACTTTAGGAAGAATCAAGTGGAATTTGCAGCTTCTGTGCTCTTGGAACCTTCTGCGCAGGCTCTGTTCTCTCCCTGCAGGGTGATGCTATCTGCCTTTTTGTTGTTTCCCAGGATGGGGAGGGAGGAGAGAGCATAATCAGTACATGAAGGGCCTCTGTGCATCCTTCCCCCTATCCCAGAAATAGTTTTCTTCTGCCCATCATCCCCTTTACTTCCCAGTCTAAGAATCTGCTTACTTATTGTTCTTTGAGTTGTTCTTGGGAAAACTCTAGAAAACTGCAAAGGAGCTGACCTGGTGGATCCCTCCAACAGATGTCCATTGCCCACATTTCAGACATTTCTGAAGACAAGTTTTTTTAATAAGCATTTTATTCTCGATAAAAGTAATGACACATTTTGTGCAATTGACCTTTTGAAAGAGGTTATTTCATTGTTAATGGACTATTCAAGCTGATCTGCAATTCAGCTAAATAAATAAGTGGTGATAGAATGCAGGCTCAAAACACATTACTCTTGCATCAAATTAATGGATTGAAAAATCTGGCTTATACAAGGGTGGTCTTTGCATTTATGTGGTCTAGGCAAAGACCAAAAATCGTAAGTAAATTAAAGTAATGCATTGATGACATTGTTTCACCTGCAGAAGCATTTTCTAGGCTTGGACCTATTTTTCTTTTGCATGTAGTTAAAGGATCCATTTAATATGAGTATTACACTCAAAGTGTCTGCATACTTGGGTCTCAGCTACTTCCTGCTAACCTTTGTGGAGGCTGCTGACCTTCAGCTCTGGTGACCTGGAATAAGCATGGGACTGTCAGTAAAATGAATGACTTTGAAATGTTGCCAATTTACATAGTTTGGTGAATATCAATTTCCTTATTTCTAAAGTAAGGAAAGTAATATTTATAGTTCAGCAAGTGTTTCAATAATTTAATGGTACAATACATGGAAAAGCAGTTCTGCTTAGCATAATTTTGTCTTCATTCTAGCTGAATAATAATATTCCATTATCTGAATACTAGAGGCCCCGTGCATGAAAATTGTGCACTGGAGGGGAGTTGTCCCTCAGCCTGGCCTGCACCCTCTAGCAGTCTGGGACCCCTTGCTCTTTACTGCCTGCCTGCTTGCTGCTCCTTATCGCTGCTGTGGAGGCAGGAGAGGCTTCCACCACCATTTTTGCACTCGCCAGTAGTGAGCCTAGCTTCTGGCTGAGTGACGCTACCCCGGTGGGAGTGCACTGACCACCAGGGGGCAGCTCCTACATTAATTGCCTGCCCCCTGGTGGTCAGTGTGCATAATAGTGACCAGTTGTTCTGGTTGTTCCACTGTAACGGTCACTTAGGCTTTTATTATATAGACTAGGGGCCCGATGCACAAAATTCGTACACTGGGGGGGGGATTCCTCAGGCCAGCCTGCCCCCTCTCACATATTGGAAACCCTCAGGGGGTATCCTACTGATGCCTTAGGCCAGCTCCCCGATCCCTTTGGGGATTGGGCCTAAGCCGCAGTCTGGCCTCCCTTTGTGGGAGACAACCAGGCTAATCAGGGGAAGCCACCAGCCCCATCACCCCATGCCAGTCACCACAGCCACCAAGGTAATTTCATCAAAACAGACTCCAGTTCCTTCACCATGAAAAAAATCACAACTTTCTTTAGGCATTTTCAAGATGTATCTTTCATAGGATATGACATTTCTTTCTTTCTATTTTTTTTATCCTCACCTGAGGATATGTTTCCATTGATTTCTAGAGAATGTGGAAGAGAAGGGAAAAACAGAGAGAAACATCAAAGTAGAGGAACACTTTGATTGGTTGCCTCCTGCATATGTCCTGACCTGGGCCCTGGCCAGGGAGGAGCCTGCAACCTAGGTACATGCTCTTGGTCAGAACTGAACCCAGACCCTGCAGTCAGCAGGCTGAGGCATTATGCACTGAGCCAAACCGGCTAAGGCAGGATATGACATTTCTTAGCCCTCCAGCAGCAGACCTTCATTTTTTTTCTCCAGGAGTATGGTGGAAAAACCATAGATGCCTTTTTGGATTCTTTTACCCAAGTTACTAAGAATATTACCAGTGGCATACAGGGAGTTTAGCCAGTGAGCAGTAAGAAAAAGTGTTTCCTCTGTAGTTCACCCTGATCACTGACTCCACCCCTGCCCCTTCAACCCCAGCTCTACCCTTGCCAAGGCCTGTAACCTCTGGCCGAGGCTGCAGGTCTGGACAGAAGACCCCCAATCTCCTCTGATAGCTGGCTTCACAGAGCCCAGGCCTCTGCGATCACCGGCTCTAATTCTGCCCCTTGCCATCGCCAGCTTTGCCCTTGCCCCACTGGCAGTCACTGGCCAAGGCTACAGGTCTGAGCAGGGGACCCCCAGACCCCTGCTTTGCCAGCTCCACCGGAGCCCAGACCCCTGCGATTGCAGGCTCTGCCCCTGCTCCTCCAATCACTGGCTCTGCGGAACCCATGCCCCAGCAATCTATGGCCTTGCTCTGTCCAGGCCAGAGGCCTCTAGTGAAGGCCTCTGGTCTGGGCAAGGGACCCCAGCCTCCTCTAATCGCCTGTTCTGCCCCTTGGGACCCCTGCCTCCTCTGCCACCTGCCTGACTAACAGGCCTGACCACTTCAGTGGCGGGGCTGAGCCGGACTGGGTGCCTCCATCTTGTGGCTATGGGGGAAGCCATCTTTGTGATGCAGTGATGCCTAATTTGCATATTACTCTTTTATCAGATAGGATACCACATTTGCCTATCCAGTCTCTATGTAGCCATTCACATGTTGATTGACATTTGGTTGTTTTCACATTTTGGCTATGAGAAATAATAATACTATAAAAATTCACATGAGAGTTTTTTATAGGAACATATGTTTGCTTTCCTCTTGGGTACATACCTAGAGGTGGAATTTTGAGGTCATATGGTAACTCTATGTTTAACAGGTGAAATAACTGTTAGAATGTTTTCTAAAAAACTGCAACCCACCATGTGCCCTGATGGGGAATCAACCAGGGACCTCTTGGTTCAGGAATCAACACTCAACCATTGAGTCACACCAGGCGGGATAATTCTTTTTTTTTTAATTGCTTTTTTACAGAGAGGAAGGGAGAGGGATGGAGAGTTAGAAACATTGATAAGAGAGAAACATCAATGAGCTGCCTCCTGCACACCCCCAACTGGGGATGTGCCTGCAACCAAGGTTCATGCCCTTGACTGGAATCGAACCTGGGACCATTCAGTCTGCAGGCCGACGCTCTATCCACTGAGCCAAACTGGTCAGGGCTAATGACATTGTCAATACATTTTTTTAGTTATTTTGGTGGTTGCTCTAGAGTTTATTGTATACATCTTAATTTATACAATGACACAGGTTGACAGTGGTTTTGTTAGGGTTCTATTTCTTCCCCCACCCTTTTTTTTGACCACACCAGATTGTTAAAATCTAGTAATTGTTATTTTTTTCTCTAATATTTTCAGCAGTGTTCTGTGGCATAAAAAAATTAGCTAGTATCTTGAATCTCCTCTGAATTGCCTTCCACCATAATCTCTACTATTCTTTTTATTTTTTTATTTTTTCCCTTTATTGATTAAGATATTACAAATGCGACCTTATCCCCCCCAATGTCCCCTCATTCCCCCACTCCTGCCCTCACCCTAACCCCCTGTTGTCCACATCCCTTGCTTATGCTCATATGCATGCATACAAGTCCTTTGATCTCTCCCCCTCACCCCCGCCCTCCCCTATCTTCCCTCTGAGTTTTGAGCATCTGATCAATGCTTCTCTGTCTCTACCTCAGTTTTTGTTCATTGGTTTATGTTGTTCATTATAATGCACAAATGAGTGAGAGCATGTGATATTTATCTTTCTCTACTATTCTTGTGAGCTCTTTAGGTTTAAATTTATCTATGCTTTGTTGTGATTTAAGGCAATACATTTGGGAAGAGATTGAGAGCTATGGGTTTTACAACTGCTTCTTCTCCCAGGCAAAATCTCTAAACCAGGGCTCTGGAGCTGGGAGTGGGAATAATGAAAACCTTCTCTCTGATACCGCTGCTCTAGGGGCTGAGTGCTTGGTGGACTGTGAGATGGGAGGGGCAGCAGCCTGGGGATCTCTTGGCTTTTTTCTCTAAGCATACAACCAAAGGTTATCATGGCCCAGAGTTCTCAGAGAGTTGTGCCTGAGGTAGAACTTCCATCTCATGAGTCAGAGCTCTGCAGAGGAAGAGCTTTTCAACCCTGGCAGGCAGGACAAGAAATATTGAGGTCTTGTCCTTCAGTAGAAAGCCCGTCTACTGGGAGCTGGGAGGAATACCACAGACTCTCACCTTTAAAATTTTCATAGATTTTATTGAATAAATGTTTTCTTTATTTTCTCTTTGCCCTAGGACCATTTGATGAGGCTTTAAGTGGTTGTGTTTTTATGTATTTAGTACATGTTAGTTAGCCTTTGTTTTACCTCTATTTTCTCACAGAAGACCAAAAACATTGTGAAAGCCTCTTCTAGCTAATAATTTTTATTTTAGTGTTTTATAATCATTAGTTGCCTTAAAAAGACTTCTTAAATCATCCCCTACATTTTTGTGATCCAATGAGGAGTCAGCTTCATTCTATATACCAGGTAGAATCACAAAACACTAATAGATGATGAGGAGGGGTAATTTAACACTATCTCTTCATATGGCCCTTCACTATCCTCTTAGCCTTTACATTTTGCCCAGTTCCTCAGGGAATTTCTAAATAAATAATAACTCAATATTGCTCTCGGGTCCTCTCAAGAGCAATGCTGGTTAAGTTATTTATTCATAATGGCATGTTTTCAAGAATCTTTGTGAACCATAACAAAATTCCATAAGCCCCCTTTGCCTACTCCACTATCAGATTTCCCATCAACATTATAATTAGTACAACTCCTTCCCTACCGTTCAGGAGTTCTGTTGACATTATATAACATATCAAAGTGTATTCAGGCTCCTGATACAACTTTCCTGCACTCAGGCTTACTGGGTTGGAGTCCTGGTCACACTTGAGTCTTTAAGTCTGCTTTCTGCATAAGCACAGGGCCTAATTATCCTGGTGTCCAGTTATAACTCAGAGCAGCAGTGTAGTACATATAAAATCACCTCGGTGGCACTCTATATTTGGGGCTTCTTCTAATATCAAGCACTTTGAAGTCTATAATAGCTCAAACTGGGTAATTGTGAGCTGTTACTTCAGAATATCATGAAGACTAACTGGTAACTGGTATTATGGACCTATGAACCTTATTTCTCAAAAGGTTACAATGCAAGGGTCCATTATGACTGAAAATGGGGGAAAAACATAGAAAGTAGATTTATGTACAACTCAAAGAGATGCAGTTTCACAAAACAAACGTGATTCAAAGAACAAAAATGAGAAAGAAAAGTCATGAGAGAATAGAAAAAGGAAATATGGTATCAGCTAAGGCATTAAAAACAAAAATACCTCCCAAATTTTATAACAAATTTTAAAATATTGCAAAGCAATACCTCTTGCCAGCTCAAAATGAAATCTCTTGTAATATATACTGTATGAATGCTGATCTCTGTTCATGACATTTATCTTTATAAATTGATTGAATTTAGTAAGGAGAAAGGCTAAAATAGCATTGCTATTATCTTGCTTTTCTTCATGAAAAGAAATGCCATTTTCAAAACAAATATGAGGTCTCTTTTACAGATCTATACTCCTTTCATATTATATTATGAAATAATATATTTTTAAAGATCAGTCTAGTTTTTTAAATGTCTTGATTAATAAAAGCATGTGGAAGAATATATACATTTTTATTGAAAGATATTCAAACTTATTTCTAATTGTCTTTGGAAAATAAATTTTGGGCTACAATATGAATTTGCGTATGTTTATTTATTCAGGGAATTCATAGCAAATTAAATACTGAGGGCATGTTTTGAGGGTCCACTCAGGAGGAATTAATAACATCTCCATATTTTCATAACCTCTGGTTCTCTGAACCTCTTCAGTCTGCAAGTCCATATCTGCAACAGTTGTCGTCACCTTAGCCCATTAGCCTTTCCAAACTTGCTTGTCTGTCAAGCTCTCAGTTCTCCCTGGGGCTGGAAGAGACAAATAAATGGCTTTTTTTTTTGGTTTTGAAAAGATTTTTCTGGTAGTTCTGGTAGTTGGGAGTCAAAACCTGAAATATCTTTCCTTCTAGGTTCTGAAGGCTGCATATGTGATCAGGGAAGGTGACAAGTGGATAAAAGACTTCAGAAGAGAAGAGAGGACCTCTGGGAGAGAGCTTAATGCTTTTCCAAGAACAAACAGTAGATCATTTTCCCCCAAGCTGGTTTGCAGCCATTTGTTAAGTTGCTATTATATGTAGACTCAAATCCACATTTCTGATTATATGTCCATGTATCTTTATCCCAACTATAGCTATAAATGCTCTCCAACAATGAGAGAACGAAACAAATGGATATGGACACAGTGACCTCAACAGAATTGCAAGATCTTTCACCATGGGGTCAACTTTCTAGAGGCGATGTTGCTGAAGTACTGTTCTGACTTGAGCCAGCTGAATCTTTCATTGCTTGTTAATGACCAAAAGATATAACCAGATATATTTTCCATCTGTGTGAGGCACACTCAAAATTAATGCATAAATCCAAAGGCATTGAATCAAGGACACATTCTAGTGTTCTGGGAAAGCTAAGTATTGTTATGATATCAAAACAATGAGAATACCATTATTCAGTTTTCCTACTGGTGGGTAACTTACCAGGTTTTTTCAGGCTATTTTCCAGAAGCATATGCTTTTCATTTGCATCAGAAGTTCCCTCGTTAAGATGAGTGAGCCCAGTGTTCACGCCAGCTGGTATTGTGCAACCGATCCACTGACTAGCTGCATGAGTAAGGCTTCACTCGGGCGGAAAGATAGTTTACTTTTATTTTTTCTGCTTTTGTGACTTAAGCAGGGAAACAGTGATATACAGCTTACATTCCTGGTGATTTGAAATTGAAGCACATAACACAGAGAGAAGTTGAGTCTGAGAACAGAGACAAATGGTCTGTAAAACATAAAAGGATCAAAGGAAAATGTCAGCGTGAAGTAGATTGAGAATAAGGAACAGGGCCGAGTGGGAAGAAGAAGAGGCTGTGAAGGAGAGAGGGAGCAGCCTGCCTTCAGCAGTGGAGGGTAGAATGGTGGGAGCAGCAGGTGGTACAGAGAGGAGGGAGACTGAGGGGCTTGAAGCAATCAGATAGAGGCTTAGGGCAGCAACCATTCTTCTATTGTAATAGCCCATTGAGCAAATAGTTCATTGATTTAGACTTGCTAAATGAACACCGTATATCATATTATAGTAAGAAAGAAAATGTATTGAAACTGAGACTGGATTATGAGATGAAGGGGGAACTATTTAAGACTGTAAAGCTCTAGCTAGCTCAGAGAGACAGAGCAGGAATCAGCGTTTCCTGACTGTCACTTTCAGGACCTGTGCTCACGAAGTTAAGGTGGTTAATGCGCTTTCTCATAACAAACGTGGGAAAGTGATTTACCATCTTCCGTTCCTGAGAACAGATGGCCATAGATCATATAGCAAACATCTTGTGGAGGTAAAGTAAGAGGTTCCTGCGTAGCTCAGCTTGACACACTAATAGCCACCTCATTTCAAAACTTACTTGAATCCATTCCATTCTCTACTCTGGTGCATGACATATTGTCCTTGGTTGTTAGAAGCAGTTGGTGGACAGTCTGCTAGAATAAAGTCCTAAGCAGCAAAGAAGAAGGAAGAGAAAAAAATATAGAGGAAGCCACTTGCAAAAAGTGCATGAAGTTTCCTAGGACTTAGGAAGGGTTCCAGGTGTTTAATATTTTCCTTCTTTTCTTGACCTGAATTATATCACTGTCACTATGCTTTTATTAATGCATATTTTATAGGAAAACCTGGGAAGTTGATGCCTCAACCAGGGATATCTCCCCACCTTCCAAGGAATACTTGACAATCTCTGAAAACATTTTTGGTTGTCACACCTGGAAAGTGGTGCTACTATCATCAATTGGGCAGAGGCCAGGGATACTGCTAAACATCCAAAAATGCTCAGGACAGTCCCCACCACAAGGAATTATCTGGAAAAATATGTCAGAAGTGCCAAGGTTGAGAAACACAGTCATAAGAATTCATACATCAGCAAACATTCAGTGAGTGTGTTCAGGGTAGTGTGCTGGGTGCTATGATATAAAGATGAGAGGCACAGAGTCCCTTCCTTTAAGAATTTTTCACTTTCAATAAGAATTATGTTATACATGATATAAACATTTGGAGCAAAGGAAGACTATCCCCAGGTGTGCCATCAGAGAAGGCTTTGAGCAATGGTCATGTTTAAATGTGAGTGCAAGGGATGCACTCTCTGAAGGAAGGAAAGAAAGGAGCAAGTAGGCAGAACAGGAGCAAACCCATGGACAGGATCAGAGGTAATGGGAGTGGAAAGAGTGTTGGAAGAACAGTTGGGGTCAGACCTCATCCAGTCAGGCTGAGAAGGTTTTGTTGCTGCATATTCCTCTGTCTATTTGTTGTTATTGCATCTTTCAGTAAAGGGAATCCATTAAGGGTTTTTTTTAAACAGGAATGTGTCATGATCAGAGACCTGAAATTGGAAGATTTTATAGCAAAATTGTGTAAGTGGGACCTGCAAAAGCCACCGTATCTTCACTGCTCCTTGCACAGTCTGCTCCTAGAGAAAAAACTGAGTGCATGCTCTGCTCATGGCCTTGCCTCTGACAATCCTCCCGAACCTGCTCTGTCAACCTCAGGCTGCCTTTCCCACACACTGATCTTGCTGCTTATCTCACGTGTCTTCCTTCTTCACTGTTAGCATTTTATTTTTATTACTATTTTTCGAGCCATGATCCTACATCCTCCTAATGACAGAATATGTTTCAATACCCAAGTGGTTTTCATGCATTCACATCAGACTCACTTGGGAGATGGTGGGGGTGGAAAGATGGGAGGGAGGACTACCAAGGGATGATGAATATGTTAACATGGCGATAGTTTTATGGTGTGTGCATTTATCAAAACTGACCAAATTGTTTATTTTAAATAGATGCAATTTACTGTTAGTCAATTTTATGTCAACAAAGCTGTTTTTAAAAAGAATCAACTGGAAGGCTTGTGGTTTTGCATTTCTAATGCTCTTTGAGAAACACTGTTCTATACTAACCTTGGCTAAACCAATTTTCTTCCCATTTCTGCATGATTTCCAGATTTTTTTTTTTGGTCAGGGTCCCTCTTGAAGGGCTATTGGGCACATGCTGACTTTACTTCATCTACTGCTCTTTATCTTTGCTCATCGCAGCCTGGCTTCTGTCGTCTGCCACTCTGACAAAATTGCTGCTTCAAGGATCACAAATGATAATGATAATCAGCGTTTATATAGTTCTTATCTTCCAGTTTTGTTCTAAATACTTTACATGTATATTAACTCATAAATCCTCAGAACAAGCCAATGAAATCTATATGATTAAATTTTTCACTCTAAATTGAGAAAACTAAAGGACAGGATGGTTTACCAATGGACCCAGATTACATAGCTCGTTAGCGATAAAGTGAGGACTTGAATTATGACAGTCTATCTCCAGAATCATGTTGGTAGCCTCTGCTTGTCTTAATTATGCTATTAATGGCTTCTTTTAACTTGACCATTGAGAAAGGGAAAAGAGCAGGTGCTGATATGCTGAATGAAGCTGGCCTGGCACTCATGGCTAGCTCATGCTATTCTTCCATTAAATGTAAGCTGCTCCAGAGAACAGCCTCAGCCAAGGCTGCCCTTGGACCATGGTAAATGAGCCAAAGTAGGACCACTTCACAATTTTGTCTAAGAATAGACAACTTTACCCTCTCTCTAATTCTCCCTCCCTGTAGATAAGATTTACTGAGATACCCAGTGTAGAACTTGTCCCTGCTCCCTGACAGAAACCACTTCACAGTGAGCCTCTGCTTCCTCAGACTCCCTCAAAACCACTCATCCAAAGTCCAGACCTTACTGTAGGTTCCAATGCCACCTTACTACATACACACCTTGTGGTTTCCTGTGGTGTGTGCCTTCACACCTGCAACAAGCAATATGCCCAACTTGTTTAACTACTAGTAGGTTCCTTCAGGCTTTGGCTGGAGTGCATTGACATCTCTATGTCATGTTTGACTCCTCATTCCTTGAAATCCTCTTCTTAAGCTTCTAGATGCCATTCATTGCCTCCCCATTCTCCTCTGTATTTTTATGATTTCTACCTCTTGATATTCATGTCCCTGTGGAATTCTTTCTTCTCGAGTGTGGGCTGAAGCTAACAACTTCCTTCAAATGAATAGAACACACAAAAAATAATAGGATATCCTCTATGAGACTAGGTTATAAAAATATGCTAGCTTTTTATCTTACTTGGCTTCTCTTGCTCTATCTCTCACTCACTCTGATGGAGTCGGGTGCCATATTGTGAGTGGCTCTGTGGAGAAGCCCACAGGAAGTGATCGTCACATAGAGAAACCCAAAGAAGAGTGTCATGGATCTAACATTGGCCTCCAAACAATAACCAGCGAGGAACTGAGTCCTGCCAACAACTGCCTGGGTTACGTTGGAACTGCATCCTCACTGAGTCAGCCCCAAGAGGACTGCCATCCTGGCTGCCTTCTTGATTGCAGCCTCAGGGAAGCTTTGAAGAGAAGCATCTAGCTAAGCTGTGCTGGATTCCTCACCCACAGAAACTATAAGGTAGTAAATTTTTATTATTTGAAGTCTTTGAATTTGGGGATCATTTGTTACACAGCCATAGTCTGTGTAGCACAGATAACTGTTGTAGACTCCCATAATAGAAAGATGAATTATTCTACAGCATAGAATGCATTATGTCTCTGACGTAGAATCTTTCATGGCTGACCACTGCCTCCAGGATAAAGGTTCACAGTCCAACTCAAGCTTGAACATATCCTTTGCTTTAGCCACAATAAACTGCTCTTATGTCCCAGAACATACCAAGGGACTTTGTAGTTTCCTTTCTCTAGAGTGTTACATGTTTTTGGAAGTCTTCTTAAGAGCAATCATTACCCAGCTGGTGCAGCTCAGTGGTTGAGCATTGATCTATGAATCTGGAGGTCACGATTTGATTCCCAGTCAGGGCACATGGCTGGGTTTTGGGCTTGATCCCCAGTAAGGGCGTGCTGGAGGCAGCTGATCAAGGATTCTCTCTCATTGTTGTTTCTATCTCTCTCCTCCTCTCCCTTCCTCTCTGAAGTCAATAAAAATATATTTTTTAAAAAAGATCACCCCTGTTGGAATTAATCATTTCTTTCTCTGGTGTTTCAAGGTCCACAGAAATAGGTAGAAATGAAGGCAGGAAAAGTAGAAAAGTCACATAGAAGCAAGGAAGTAAAGAAAAGTAAGTGTAATAACACAAGAGACAGCAGCTAGAAAAATGATAATGGAAATTCATTGACCTCAAAGAGAATGGACTGTGCACTGCAGCAAAATGCAGACTTGCTCATGATGGAACACATTTTTTGTAAGTGAATCAGTCTGGTTCTCAGGTTGGGAGTTACATTTGTAGCTAGGGGGAATGCTGGTAGAAACCTTAGGTGAAACCTTGCTGTTGCTATTTTTGGCCAATCAACATAAGCAGCCTGAGGCATAGGCAGATGCCTAGGGCCCGGCTCCTGTGGGTGCCCATCAAGCAATAGCTTCTGGGTACATTTACAAAAAATATTTTTAGATGTCATTTTTGGCTCTTAGAACTTTTGGTTATCAGAGTTACTTCACTCTCCACCCTTAAATTAGTTTTTTTTCCCCCCCTGTGGAATGTCAGGGATTCTATGATGAAACAAGATCAACTTGGCTCAGACTTGCTATTTAATCTTCTATTGAGAATCTTTTTTTTTTTTATTTTCCCTGTTAGGGTAGCCATTTGGTCTAACAGAGTTTAGAAGGAAAAATGTTTGCTAAAGGCAGCAAAGCTGAGAAATATTTAACAGTATGCAAATTCAGTAGGCAGCTCTGGCATTAAAAGAAAAGGAAGGAAGACTATTCTACTCTTATGAAAAGGGGATGTATTAAAATGCAGTCATTAACTGGTGGAGTGTTCCGGAATAGGAAGTTACCTACAGAGAATTTGGGTTAAGTTTCTCTGGGGTATAACAAACCTGTACATCCTCATGAGAAGCCAGAAAAGAGTAGAATTTGAAGTAGTGGGGCATGGATCTCAGCAGAGTAGGACTGACTTGGGAGAAAAAATGCCTTGCCCATCTTTATTCTGATGGGAGGTGAGAAAGGGTGCCTCTGGCAGAGACAGGTAGAAGTAGTTAGCTGTGGCAAAGCAGTCTCGCTGGGGCTAGCCGGGGGCCATGTGTTACTTATTTATACAGATAGAGTTTTGAACAAAAGTCCCAGTGAATTGAAAAGAAGCACTCTAACCACTGTTTAGAGCTACAGGTAGTTGATTAGAAAGAAAATAAATTGAAGGAGAACGAATTACACAGTGTATCTTGCTGTCACTGAACCATGGAGTTCTTAGTACTCCGAATAGACCTTAGCACTAATAATAGGATTTCTTACTTGGATTGTCTAAGGTCATAAAGAGATTTTTTAGCATGGAAACTATGTCAGTATTTTTTTCTGGTTTATAATTTTCTAGAACTAATATGTGTAACCTAGAGCTGTTTGTCATTTATTAGAGGCCCTGTGCATGAAATTCATGCATGGGGGGGGCACCCTCTCTAATCTGGACCCTCTCCATCCCTCTCGGGGGATGTCTGACTGCCTCTCGCAATCCGGGACCACTGGCTCCTAACTTCTTGCCTGCTAACCTGATCACCCCTAACTGCTCCCCTGCTGGCCTGATTGCCCCCAACTGCTTCTGCCTCACCCTGCACCCGGGACCCAGGATTCACTCCTCCAGCTGGTTGCAGGCACCTGGGACCTGGGAACCAGGCTTCCCTCCCTCTGGCTGGCCACAGGCACCTAGGACCCATGCCAACTTCACCTGGGCCGGCTGCACCCGCAGAGGACCATGGGCAGGCGGCTTCACTTGAGCTTCAGGCACCCAGGACGGCAGAGTGGGCAGCTTGTCCCTCTCCTGGGTTGCAGGCACAGGTGCTGATACCTGGGACTGTGGGGCAGGTGGCTTGTCCCTCTCCCAGGCCGTAGCCTGACTGGTCCTCATTCCTCTCTCAGGAGCTCATTTGTGCCTGGCTGGTCCCTATTCCTCTTTCCCCAGTGTTGAGTGTCTGAGCTATTATAGCATGACAGCCTAAGGGTGTGACAACCATTTGCATATTAGTTCTTTATTATATAGGATGAGTTTGTCTATTGCCCTGTTACCTCTCTCTTCTCCTCCTCCTCCTCCTCCTCCTCCTCCTTCTCCTCCTTCTCCTTCTCCTTCTCCTTCTTCTTTCCTCTTTATATTCCAGAAATAACTTTAGGAATCAAGCAGTGACTGCACTCAAATACCTGCCCCAGACCAGATGCTGGTAAAACTAGTCCCCAGAGATATTCACTGCTGCATGTCCCCTGCATTAGCCAAGGGCAAACCCATCTTCCAAGGTCTTCAGTCGCTTGCTATAAGCTCCTCCAGCTGCCTCAGCACCTCCACTCACATGGATTTCCTCCAATCTGGAGGGTCCAGGTCATTAAGCTTCTCACCACCCAGGTTGTCTCTGTTACCATTAGAGGTCCAAGCCTCAAGATCATCATTGTTGTCCAGGTTGTCCCAAATATGTCCAGATCTCATCATCCACCCTTCTCTATCCTCCCAAATAATCCCAGAAAGTCCCTTTAAAATTCATAGACCTTTATCAACAGAGACCCAATGTATCTTTAACCTCTTGCCTGAACATTCCATTTCCCTTCTTGCATCTAACTCAGGAGTCGGAAAACACTTTGTGTGTAGGGCTAAGTAGTATATATTTTACACATTGTGGGCAATATACTAGTAGTCTCTGTTCCAGCTACTTAACTTTGCCATGCTGGCACACAAGCAGCCATAGAAATAAGTGAGCATAGCTAGTTCCAGTAAAACTTTATTTACATAATCAAGGGCCAGACTTGGCCCAGGGGTAGTAGTTTGCTGATCCATGTTTTTTTTTAACATATATTTTTATTGATTTTTCACAGAGAGGAAGAGAGAGGGATAGAGAGCCAGAAACATCGATGAGAGAGAAACATTGATCAGCTGCTTCCTGCACACTCCCCCCTGGGGATGTGCCCACAACCAAGGTACATGTCCTTGACTGGAATCGAACCTGGGACCCTTGAGTCCACAGGCCAACACTCTGTCCACTGACCCAAACTGGTCAGGGCATGATCCATGTTTTAACAGAAAGCTGGATACCCACATGGGAATTCACTTTCCTCTGGCTTCCGGTGAAGGCTGTTTATTCCCTCTTCAGCTTTCCAGGTCAGGGTTGTTGATTGCCAGTCTCTCTATGTTCTCTTAATTTTTGACGACTTGAACACTTGACTCACTTCACTCTCAATTCTGCCACCATTCTTGAAGACTTCAGAATTTAATAACTGGCTCATCCAATACTCCAATCTCTCAGTTCCTTTTTTTTTTTTTTTTTTTTATAGCCAGTAGTTTCTTATTCCACCTCACCTCAGCCATCTATTCTCAAAGCCATACCCCAAACCTTGTTATCTCTAAGTACATTTTTAGGATCTCAATTTCAAACATCTCCTGTCCAACGCTGGCTAAACCCAAAATATCAGCCAGTAGTTTGCCTTTTAATTTTGTTGATGGTTCGTTCCTTTGCTGTGTCTTTTTAGTTTTATGTAGCCCCACTTATTTCTTTTTGCGTTTATTGTCTTTGTTTCTGGTGTCAAATCTAAAAAATCATTGACAAGAATATTTTCTTCTAGGAGTTTTATGATCTCAGGTCATATGTTCGAGTTTTTAATAAATTTTAAGTTTATTCTTCTGTATGGTATAAGATGGCTCTCTTTCATTATTTTGCATGTGGCTATTCATTTTACTAACACAACTGATAGAAGGGACTGTCCTTTCTCCATTGTATATTCTTGGCATTTGTGTCTTAAATTGATTGATCAGCCTCCCATTTTTGTTCAGTAGGACTGAGCTTCAGGTGCCTGGAGCAGTAACCAACTCAATAACGCACATTATAGTGACTTTTACTCTCCTGTCCCTTCCACGTTTCCTCCCTTACCTCTGCTTCTGAGGGTCATCTCCAAAGTAAACTACTGCGTCCAAATCCAGTCTAAGCAATCCACCCCCCTGGCAGCAGTGTGTGCTATCCAGCTCTTCCCTGTGGTAAGGAGCTTATGCTACACGAATCTGCATGAAAGGAGGGAGGCCTACAGCCCCTGAATCTATAAAGGAAGGTCAGGCAAGTATGCCAAGGGCAAATCACAGGGGTCTGCCCTTAACTAAGTTCTAATCACTTCCTTGTTTCTAAGAAAAAAAAATCATGGCCCTTTTCTCAGGTGGCAATTTCAAGTGTAGCTGCTTGTGTTAGGTACACAAGCACCTACATTTAGGTACACCAGGCCTAGTCAAGAATTCAGAACTGTAGCCTCAGCCAAGAAAATTTAGGAAAAATTCTGTATTGATTAGAAGGAGTTTAAAACTTCTCCCTCCTGACTAGAATTAAAAATGTATCCCCACAAACCTCTCTAGTCCTACCTCAGATAGACTGCTTTTCATAATCACTATCTTTAAATCATTTTGACTTGAATTTGATGGAAATAAGGCAGCTCGTATTTATGCATTGGTTTGTTCTTTCATGCCAAGCTCCCATTTCATTTACATGATTTCAACTTGGAATGTGCAGTTTCTGAAAGACAGGAAATAAGATTATGCACATCACTTTGATATGTAGGTAGGTGATCTGTATCTATATCTATATCTATATCTATATCTAATCTATCTATATATCTATATCTAATCTATATCTATATCATCTATCTGTCTTCTACCTACCTATCTATATTGCTTATGGTAACAGTGTTTCCTCACTTGAGAATGAACGTTTCTTCTTCTGCTCATGCAGTTATGACTATGGCTAGATATATCATGAATAGAAAACAATTATTTTTATATTATATCTGTTTTTTCTGATCTAAATCAGTTCAGAACTATCATTTTGACAAATGTCCTCAAGTATGAACAGACCTAATTTTCCAAAGGTCAGCATGTGGTGGAAAGAGGAATGTCACAAGGGACATTTGGTGAGTGGCTTCCCAGGCTTGAGTGGGAAAATGGAACACATCATATACTGCGATAGTGCTGGGGTGCCTTTCTTCCTACACTTCATCTCAGCTCAGATACTATAAAAAAAGTCAACTTTTATTAGATTTCTAATGGATTGTTATTAGTTCTAGCAATGTAGTGTCTCTTCTCATGATCTTTCTTTCAAAGAGTGTTTATTTCCTTTCTAATTGTACTTTCTTGTAAGAATGAAAGCTGTGATTCACAGAGCCGTACATCTCCTGACCAAATGAAGTCAATAAAGAATCAGAATATTTCCCTGGGCATTCCAATAGCTCCCCGACTAAAACAACCCCTTCTGATATCTGACAATGGTTGCACAAATGATGAGCATAATCCTCTATTCTAGCTCTGAGTTTGTTCTAATGTTTTTGAGATGTCATGCTGATGTGTGAGAAGTGAGAATAGCACTGGGGATCATACATAGATGGTTCTTTTGTCCACTTGCAAGCCCTGGATTCTCTGAACTAAAAATACTATACAGCTATCAGTGTTTTCTTTATTATGCAACACCCTTAATTGGGGTAATTAAAAGACAACTATAAAAAGTACTGTTTGTGCTTGCTTTTTCTTTTCTAATTTAATGATACAGATTAATTACCTAGCAGCTATATATATATATATATATATATATATATATATATATATATATATTATTAGGTTCACTTATTAATCACATACAAAAGTTCTATTTGGCTTTTCTTAGCTTTGGCTGATACATTTAAAAAAGAACAAACATAAGTCAGTAAAACAAGGCACTATATTTTATTATAAATATCAAGGCAAACTAAGGAATTGAGTTTTTGTGACTGGACAAATGAGAAAATTTTATTAGAGATGAGGAGCTCTGTGGCTTTGCTGAGATTAGGTCATATTTGCACTGGATAGAAGATCACCTATGTGGATACTAGGCCTGGGAAAATAACAGAAACTCCATAGTAGGTGTTTGAAAGGATGGATGAATGAAGAAGGAGAGCCTGCATGAGGCTGAGAGATGGGTGACAAAGTTTTGAAGTGATTTGATTTGGCCACGTCAGAGATATTTCTTGAGTTACCCTGGAATGAATGGCTTAGGCTCTGTGCTTTGAGGCCATTGGCAATTAGGAAGATACTACACAGCAGATGGCTTATTGTCTTGTTGTGTTAAAGGGATATGCATTTAGCATGCTTTTAAAATGAAATCTAAGTAATCATTAAAGGAAACAGACTAATTTTTTTTCCAATTTGGAAAACACAAATAATACGCATAATATTTTCCTATTGTAGTCCTCGTCTTTCTAAAGGGTGAAATAAAATTCAAGCAAGCAAGAGTTCAGACATCAGCACTAACTTTCTCCCAAGCCATCACAGCACACTTGGAGATAGTTAAGTCTAGTCCAATCATTCTGTAACTTGCAGCTTTAGTAAGGTTGGTGCATGAATTCAAAGTGTCTTTTTTGGGGGGAATCACTTTGGTCAAAAATTCAGTCCCTTAAAGAGTAATTCTCAGTATCAATTTCAAATTCCTATTGTTCTCTTTGCTTTCCCTAGTGAAATAAATGTGGCTTAAAGTGCATACATCCTCCTAATCACATGTCAAAATTATAAAAATTATTTTATTAAAAGGTGAGAAACAGATTTTCAATAAGTAAATATTAAATAAAACATTTACATAGCAGTTGTTAATAACCTTTGGATTTTTATTTGTAAAAGATAATATGGATTGTTAATTAGGTTGTGGTCCCCTCCATCTCTGGTTCTGGTTCCTTTACCTCCAATACTCCTGACTAAACCATTAGGAATTTAAAAGTGATTTATAAACCTTTATAGTGAATCTTACATAGTTGAAGTTTGATTATTTGGTGAGGAACTTTAAGTATTCACCATATTATTATGACTAAAACTCATCTTGAAAGGCAGCCCTGTGCTACACTAATCCTAGTTCCATCAGGTGTTACTAAGCTTCAGCCACCACGTTCATTGTGCCTCAGGGAACCGAGGACTATGAGTCTGGCCCACAGTCTGTTTTGTGTGCCAGGTGAGCTAAGAAAAATGTTTACATTTTTAAATGGTTTTAAAAAATCTAAAGAATAATACTTTGTGAGACACAAAAATTGTATAAAATTCAAATTTCAGTGTCAGCAAATAAAGTCTTATTGAAACATAGCCATGCTTATCCATTTATTGTCTATGGCTGAGTTTACGCCGGTAGAGTAGTTGCAACAGAAACTGTATGACCCACGATGCTTGAAGTGTTTATTATCTGGATCTTTCCAAAAGGAGTTTGACAACTTCTGCTCTATTCTGTTAGCTTGTTTCAGGGCGATAACTCTGCCCACTTCCCTTCATTTCCTGGCTCCTAGCATTAGTTACCTTTGAGCCTGACTTGACTCCTAACACTCTGTGAAGTTTCTGTTCATATTAAAAGTCCACACTTTCCTCTAACACCAAAGAGCCATCCCAAAACTGATGGGCTGCAAGATGGGACTTGTAGTGACCAACCTCTAAAGATGGTCCCAAGGACCCTGGTATTAGCACCACTGCATGATCCCCTTTCACATTGTACTAGGTTCGGGTGTGTAACCAGAAGAATATGGTGGAGCTGACTGTGTCATTTCTGAGATTACATTATTAAAGACACTGTTATTTCATTTTGATCTATTTCTTGCCCTCTCACTCTTAGATCACCCGGCTTGGGAAAATCATGTTATGAGCACCTCTTAGGAAAAGCCTTTGTGGAGAGAAAATCTCCTGTCATTGCCATGTAAATGAACTTGGAAGTGGATCCACCAGGCCTAATCAAGAATTCGGAAATATAGCCCCAGCCAAGAGCTTGATTACAACCTCATGAGATACCTTGAGCCAGACCACCCAGCTAAGTCATTCCCAACTCCCCGACCCTTACTTAGAAAGCATAAGAGAAAAGAAATGTTTGTTGTTTTAAGCAGCTCACATTGGAGGAATTTGTTGTGCAGCAATAGATAACCAATATGAAACTGAAAAAGCTTCATGTTGTCCATCATGGCACTACCTTTTCCCCACTCTTATATTTAGTCTGTTTATGGTATATATTTTTTAAAATGTAAATTTCTTCTCCTTTCTGGCTGTGCCTCATTGGTGAAACTTGATTTTTTTTTTTTTAATTTTCTTAACTTTGAACTTCTGCTTTTTTCTCAAACTAGAATTCAGCCTCTCCCTTTGGCAGTTGCCCTTCCAGGCACTTTGTAGTTCAGTGCATATTCCTTCATCCTCTGTGCTTGCAGAACAGGAATGATTTCTCTGTTGTTAATGTCAAGGTCTCTCAACCGGTATTTTAAATAGAAAAATAAGGAGGGGAAAAAACCAGTAAAAAGTACTTGCTATGTTTTCTTGGAATAGTCTTGCTAAGATCATCATCTTAATTTTGGCCTCTCATTTGAAGAAAATAAAGGATGTAATAGAATTTAGAAGCAGGGAGAAAATTTATAAATGGCACAATCTGACTACCTGATTTATACATGATAAAATGAGGCCCCTGAGGTTATAAAATGTTCCCAAGGTCACTCAGCTAGTTACGGGGTCCTTTAATGCCACGAAAGACCATTGAAATGTAAAGGTCTGTGAAGGGTAATGGAAGCTAAATTGGGCTTTTGTGGGGGTGGAGGAGGTGGTTTGCTGAGGATACCTGTCAAGCTCTCTGCCCGGGTGAGCCTGGTTCAATTACCAGACTGGACACTGAATACGATGGGCCATTGGCATGACTCAAGATGGCTGGGTCACCAAGTAGCTGCTAGATCTGAGCATCTTCTGTCTTACGGAGACAGGAGCATCTTCTTTCTACTGATTTTTAATGTATTTTGATTCTATCTGTATTTCTTCTATTGTATGCACATAGAAAATAAGAGTCTTGCGGGTGGGGAATCAAAACAGGTTGACAGAATGCCTAGGAATGGGGCTGAAAGTATACACAGTAAAAGGGTCGGACAGGAAATCGGTGGGGGAGGGGAAGGGTTAGTGTTTTACTTGGTGTATGTCCGTGTTTTTGAATGTTTTACAATAGGAATGTGTTTGGCATTTCTTGTATAATTTCACAAGGTTTTATAAATTTGTACCAAAAAGTAGCCCCACAGGTCATATCCATTTTAGAAACTGAGTTTGAAAGTAGCATTTGCCAGTGTGTGTCAACATGTACACAACTCAAACAGTTGTCCCTGTCCAACAAATAAGCACAAGTGGATTACAAGCAAGACAAAGATTAGAAATCAAGACGCATGACGTGATAGGAGTGAACATCACAGGCAGGAGATTTCAACACAGCTGATCCCATGAGAAGAAATGGGGCTAAGTTATGGCTTTAGAAGTTTGAATGAACTGAAATGAAGAGTTTCTTTATGGTAGAGCTATTCAGAGCAGAAAGGAAATTTAGTAACAGATTGTCGTTCAAACTGGGAATCTTTTCCTTGGATATTTTACAAATGGAATTAAAAAGCACTTGTTTCTGCCCTGGACAGTTAGGCTCAATGGATAGAGCATCAGCTTGTGGAACAAAGGTCCTGGGATTCTGGTCAAGGGCATGTACCTGGGTTGTGGGGTCCTCCCTGGCATGGCCCTGGTGGGGGCTTGTGCAGGAAGCAACCAATCAATGTGTTTCTCTCACATTTATGTTTATGTCTTTCCCTCTCTCTTTCCCTCTCTCTAAAAAAATCAATGGCAAAATAGCCTCGGGTGAGGAATTAGAAACAAGTGCTTTTTATTTAAAGCTTTTTTTTTTTAATAGTTAGGTTTGAATTAGCTAACACCTCTATTTGGTTAGTAGAGAAAAAAACTGATGCCAATATCACAGTCACAGTGAACACACAATCATTTCTTTCTTTTGTTTTTGTTTAATCCTCACCTTCATTGATTTTTAGAGGAATGGGTGGGGGCGAAGAGAGAGAGGGAAATGTCAATAGATCAGAGATCAAACCCAGAATCTGGGTATGTACCCTGACAGGGAATCAAACCTTTTGTGCACAGGACGATATTCCAAGCAACTAAAGCACACTGGCCAGGGCTGCATTTTATAAATAAAATAAAGGTGGGTGATAAATCCAAGTGTTCTAAGTGTCCAATTAAATCTTGGAAAATGAACTCAAATCAAATCTAATTTTATTAAGTCTTATAAATATCTTCACATTATTATTCACCTGTAATTCAGACCTTCAACTTTTTAAACTATCTTAACATTTGTATATTTCCTAATTTTTGTTTAATGGGTGCATATTTTGTGTAATTAAACATATATAAAAACTACAAAAAAGGCAAGTTCCTGGAAAATGTATCATAGTGAAATGTCATTATTTTGGACATGTGAATAAATAAATATTGTAATTTATAATTATTTTAATATATTAAGAAAAATATTGTACATAACATAAACTAGGATAAAAATAGTGTTTCATGGATAAATAAGAATTATCTGATGCCAAAAATATGTAAGACAAACTTATTATAAATATTTTAAATACTTTATCTTGATTAAGCTATTAATTTATACTAGCAGTAATAGGAGACTGACTGTTGGGAAAGTCAGCTTCTATCTATCTTTAATCACCATTTTCAAGTAGAATCTGTTTAGTTGTTCTCTCTTGTGTTCTTTCTGAGAAGTGACAATCTTAGTTTCTGATTGCTGAATGGAAAGAAAGAAAGCAAGAGCAATCACCATGCAAGACTTCTGGAAGCCAGAGCAAACCAAAATGCAAGCAATTGAATACTGAGACTAGCTTTTACACATGACAAATTATTTGGCATACTTAATTTGCTTTAAAATTTACCCCTTAAAGAGTATATTTATCACTCTCAAATGCTTACATCCTGGACAAGAAAAGATAGAGGGTAAGGGAAACTTAGGTTAATCCAAATACCATATTGAAAATCTGCTTATTAGAAAAATATTAGAAATTCTTAAAATAACGATGGTTTTCATTAGAGATATTTTCAACCTCCCTTTTTTGTATTGTGATTTCTAGATGTGATAATAACTTTCCTGTTTAGTGTGCTTTCCTTTATTTCCCATTGTTAGCTCAGTGGCCATATTACTATTTGAGGATTAAACAATAACATAAATGGTAGAATTATAGCTATTTAAAAATTTATTTTTGTCTTTCTACCTTTCTCTGTTTGCTATCTTTTTATACTCATGAGCATGTAATACTTTCTACAATAAGAAAGACACTCCATGTTATGGATTAATAAACAAACTGTTGATCCAGAACCTTGTCTCTTTCAGGGGAGGGAGTTTACTAGCTGTGACACCCTGAAATCCTGTCCAGTGATCTCCCCAAAAATCATGAAGTCTGGGAAGACTCTATAATAGAGTGACCCCCCGCCCCTTTTAGGGGATGCCTAGAAAAGCCAGAGACCATCTTGCATTTCTCAAAGACTCCATGAGCCAGGAGGAGGAAAGAGCAGCTCAGATATTGTCTTCACTTCTCCCACCTTCTCCCTTCCCCTTGACCCCCTCCTCCTTCTCAATGAAGAAATGAGTATAATTTTTTAAAACTCATTAGGAAAATATTGTAAACCAAAAAGTGTATTGTGCATTTGTTTATTCATTCATTCCTTCGCTTATGTTGTAAATGTCTTCACATTGCTATTCACCTATGGGGAGGAGAGACTTATCTTGCCATGTATAACCTTGACACCTTTTGACTTTTTGGCCATGTATGTGCAATTACCAGAATTACATTAGGTATTCTATAAAACTCTCTCTCCTATGTGCTCTTCCCAAGATGTTCACATGCTTCCCCCCTCACTTTATTCAGATTCTGCTCAATGGCAACCTTCTCAGTGAGACCTTCTGCCCATTCCCCCAATCTCTGACTTCCATTGATTTTTAGAGGAATGGACCTTCCCAAGTTATTTTTTCTTCACCGGACATAAACCTCTGGTGCCTCTTTGTTTATTGTCTGCCTGTCCTGACTAGTATTTTTGAATTCTGTGAGAGCAGGGACTTTGTTTTGTTTGTTGCTATATTCCAGGAGCTCAAGATAGTGTCTGGCCTGTGGTGGGTACATAATATGTATTTGTGGATAAATGAATGAATGACTTGACAGTCATCCTTTGCCTTTGCTTTCTGAGTCTACTCGGTTACTAATATCTGTAATTCTTCATAATGACTTTCATAGTTTTCCTTCCTTCTCATTATCAGAACCTCAGCCTGCTTCTCAAATCTACCCTGAACACTGATGTCAGTTAATATTCCTAAAACTACTTTCCCTTGCAGATAAAAGAGAATATTTATATTTACTTTCTCTGTTTCTCTGTCTCTCTGTCTCTCTGTCTCTTTCTCTCCCCCCTCCCCCCCACTGTATTCAGGCTAATATTAGAAACACCAAGTTACTCTTTATTGCATTTAATATAAATTCAAATCCTTAGCTTGATTTTCAATGGACTTCACATAATGGTATTAACATATTTTCAAACTTGATTTCCAATTATTCTAAATAAATCCCTCTTTCCACTCTCTTTGAACCATTCTAGGTGCATTCTTAATTACAGATCCTACATTCTTGCTCCAGCCTCTTCAGATATGGCCTAAATTACAAGGATTAGCTCAAAGCCTGCCTTCTTTTGTTAACCTTTATCCCAGCCCTGCAGTCCAGAGTCCTGTTCTGAATTTGGAGCACTTGCTCTCTACATCACTCACTTTTCACCTAATTACATGATATATCCTCAAGAAATTTTTCTTCTGTATTTTTAAATGGCTGCTTAACTTTCCAATAGCAGTTATATTTTTTGAGTTTTTATTTTTGCTCTTTTCATACCAAGATGTGATAAACTAGGTTAATTAAGTCACTCAATATGAATATTAGTATAGATTAGGTTATGCTGCGGTAACCAAGTAGCCCTCAGATCTCAGTGGTTTGGCAGAGCAGACGTTTCTTTCTCATCCATGCAACTCACCTAGTGCTGGTCGATTGGGAGTTTGTCCCCAGAACCTCTTAGGGACCCCAGACACTGCAACACCTCAGAGGTAAGATCCATGGTCACTACAATGGGGAGTGGAGAAGGGGGAACTTACTCAAGATCTTAAATCCCTCTGACCAGATGCGATTCTCATCACTCCCACACACAGCCTGGTAACCAGAGCAACTCACATGACTCCACCTAACTGCAAGGGGACTGTAAAATGCGGGAGGGCACATAGATATTGAAGCAAAATATGTCATGATAACTCACAGATAGTTACACAAATTGGTTGAGTTTATGTAGGATGAACCAGAGAGTGGATAAGATCCAAGAGAGTAGCTGTTTTATACAGCTAAGAGATGTCATATAATTTATTTGCATATTGAGAATAAGTACCTTATCACTGTGATTTAATTTAAGGTGAAAGTTCAACTCAACACCAAATCATAACAAGCTTGTTTTTATGCCTTGGAATTAAGAATCAGTTGGTGTTGATTCTTGTGTATACCAAGCCACTATTTTGAAAATTCATTTGCAAGGTCTTAAAGGATTTTCATATATCCTGAGATGCCTATGGAAATTGTCTCCTTATTTAATATGTAGTTGATGCCTGCTTAGAAAGAAATGTCACTTTCTTAGCATCTCTTACTATCAACTGGATGGGGAATTGTAACTCTTGGTATGTCACTCAATCTCTACCCAAGGATTTTCAGGTCAGAAGTGCACTTCTCAGTTCCCCGACTGAAGCGACAAGATCTATAATCAGTTAATGAAATGTTTTCATGAATCATGACTAGGGTATTTCATTCAAATGTAACAGAAATAACACAGCCTATTCTGGCTTGAAAAGATAAAGCTATGTGCAAACTTATTATGCAATAAAGAATAGCTTCATGTTCATTATGTGCAAATCACGTGTGGTAGACTTGCATTTAGATAAGTCAAAGTCAGAGTAATGACTGGGTTGCTTTTTAAGATGTAGATTTGTGGGACACAAAGCTGGCTTTTGGTAGGCACTGCTGCAGTCCTCATAACGGTTCCTTACTCTTTATACAATGATATGCTCATTGCCTTTTAAAGCCTGATTTTCTAATTGCAACTTAATACCTTTTCTCATCATGTGAAGTAAGATTTTTTTAAAAAAAATCTTTATAATTCATGTGTGTGACAGATACCTGCAGTATCCACACTCCTTTTCTTCCCTCCTCCCTCCTTCCTCCTCTCACCCTCCCCTTCTCTCTTTTTTGTCTTGGGTACAGAGGGTTGACTTTAGCACTTATGAAACATTAATGTTCATGGACCTTATCATTGGTCCATACAGGACTTTTCTCTCATTTGCTGGTGAGTGAGCTTGGATGTTTTTATATTTGGTCTCTTTCATCAGCATACTTCACTACCCTTCTGTTTCGCTCTCACAGGCAAATATTTAAATGTAATATGCATCTTTGTATTTGCATGCCCTCTTGCAAAATGTATATTGTTTTAGTAGGTATCTTTAGTTTATATGAATAGTATTTTTAAACCTCATTCTAGTTATTACCATATTTCTTAGGTTCACGTAAGTTGATATATGAACTTATTATCCTCATTTTTGCATGGCAGATCATGGTGTGTATCTGCCATGAGTCACTTTCCCAGTGAAACCATATCGCCTCTAACCCCCTGCCACTACAAATATTGATTTGGATAACATCCTCATGCATGTCTCCTGATAGGCATGCATCAGATTTTCCATGGCATTTATGCCAAAATTGAAATGTTTGGTACATGAGACTTAGCCATTCATATTATCCCCTGAAATGGGTGCCTAGCACTCTACTGTGAAGCACGCCCCCCATCTGCACCCTCATGAATGCTGTGGAAACTTTCATATTAGTACCATCTGATCATGCCTCCTGGCCTCAGCTGGTTTGGTTGACCCAGGGCCAACATTAACTTCATGCCAGGTCCGTGTGTTTAATCCCAGAGTGCTGAAGCTCAATTAAAGAGGGACTGATTCGAGGAAAAAAGAAATTTAAGTGCGAGTCAAGGCAATAAGACAAAAGCCCAGCTATCTGGAGAGAATAATCTTGTTGAAAATCCCAGGGAAGCTAATGTGATGGATTTGAGGTGCCTAGGGCTCAGTGCATTCTAGCACAGGGGGCTGCAGACAGGCCACCCCACTTAGCAACCCCTTGTGCCTCAGCAGTTGGTGCCAGAGCCATGTGGTGAGCAATGATCCAGTTTCAGCAAAACATCATCATCTCTCACATTAAATTAATGATGTTAATTTAAATGTTATTGCTTTTGTAAGCCTGCTTATAATTAATTTGTAAATTTATTTTGGTTTTATAACTGTAAACAAGTCCTGATCATAAGGAGTTTATACCTAATTTTATGTTTCTTTATATTTGAGCAGCAATGTGATAAAAAAAAATTAGAATCAACCCTGAGGGGGTCTCTTTGTTTTTTAAAAGCGTCTGCATTTTCCAATTCAGGCTGGAGAAGAATTACTCAAGTTTGATCTCACTGAGTTGGCTCTTGGGCCCCCAAGAGTGTACACACACACACACACACACACACACACACACACCACACACATACTCGTGCCCTGACTGACCTCATCTTATGAGGCTCTAGTCCTAATGATCTCTTTCGTTTCAATTCTGTCATCCAAAAGATTGCCTCCCTGCCCGTTTCATGCCTTGGTAGATTTAAAAAGCATGCCACCAGTCAATGTTCTTAGTTGCAAGCAACCAAATCAACTTTTGCTAAGTTCAGTAGAGAAGTAATTACAGAGATTGGGGAAGGAGGTGTGCCTCATAGGCTCAGGGGGAAGGCCATGTGTCCCTGGGCTGAGGCAGGGAAAGAGCAATCTGAGCGGCAAGAAAGATGCCATCCCAAAGCAGTCTAAACATTCTGAATGTGGAGGATGCCGTTGCCTCTTGTGCCAGGATGGCTCAGCCTTCCAGGCCTCTAGGCCTGGACCAAGGACACTTGCCCTGCAGTGCCTGCACTGCCAGGAAACACAGAGCGGCCTTAGCCCATCTCCTGCCACCAGAGGGATTTTCCCCGGTCACTTCTCTAACTCCCTTCTTCTGGTTGAAAGTTGGATGTGTATGAGGCTTATTCGCTGGGCCAAAGTCACCTGCCCACACCTTAGCTGCAAGGAAGGCTGGGAACACAAGTGTCTGGTACTTTCTAGATGTAGTGGTGGAGGCAGGTTCTGTAACCCATCATGACTTACTATGTCAGCAATTCTTTAAATATGAGGAGGAGGTTCAGATGCTAGGCAAGGGGGGATAATTTACACTAGCCATGTGTTTTATGTCTGTATCAAAGTCATTGTCAAAAGTGTAAAATAAGACCAGGATGAGGATGGCTGGGTTTGGCAAGAGGCCTTCTTCCTGCCACTCTGCCCATATCAATGACTAACAGGATGATTCCATGGGGTGGGACCAGGCAGCATCTGATGTCTGACCCTGCTCTCTGCCTCATCTGAAAATCATATTTTCTTCCAAACCCACATTCATAAAGGGCGGAGGAGGGCGGGGATAGGAGGAGAGCCTGTTAGTCCTTGTTTCCTTGTGTTCTTTCATCTGGGTAGACACATTTCCAGAACCAAGTAAGTCAATGGCTGTTTTCATTATTGCAATAAAATCTGTCTTTGTACCTGACTCCCCAAGGAGTTGGAACAGAAGCAGTTTCCATTTTCATACTTCGCCATACCAGGGCGCAATGTCTTTGTTAATACTGTTTGATCATTTCTCTTTTGATCTGTCATCCCAGTCTGCTGGACCCTTCTATGCCAACCCCCCACCCCACCTGGGACAGCCCTCTTAGGACCTAGAACAGTTCCCCTGGAAGTATTTTTTTTATTGTTTTTAGCCAACTCTGGCTCATGACTCAATCATGCTTTTCTCTATGGCAAATCTGCCAAGCTTTACAAGGCCAAAATGCACTGAAAGTCCAGGGGATGTTTGTCAACACACTTGTGTTTGAGCAACTGGGTATAAGGCAAAGGTGGGAGGTTAGAGGATAATGAGAGGGAGGGAAATTATATCAGCAATCCCAGGTGGCCAGTAGCTGGTCAACTAGCACCAAGTTAGTTGTCGCTTTGGAGCAAAGAAAGAGGGGAAGCCCAGGATATGCTGTTTTCCTTCATGTTCAGGAAGATATGTTCAAGTAACAGATGTAAAGGCATTCCAAGTGTTAATTAAATAAATGTATCTAGCAAGCTCTCTCTATATTCTACAAACAGTAATAGATCAATGAGATTCATAAACAGCAACTGTAATCTTAGACTGAAATCCAGGCAATTGCTAACTTCCACATGGAATGAGTTATAAAAGCCGAAGTCTAAATATGGTGGAGGAGGATCCTGAGAGACCTAAATAATGCCATAGCAATTCTTGAAATATAGCTCTTCTGGGACAGCTGCCAGTACCTGTGGCTTGGGTACGCCCAGATGGGCATCCTCCCTTCTCAAGGAGTGGTCCCATAATATCAATGGTAGCCCACAGAGCCTCAACTCTCAAGCCACGATGCTCTGTTTCCCAAATAAGTAAGGGAACAGGATTTCCCCCTCCTCTTTTCACCCCAATCAGTTCTACTCAACATGGAAAGGATGAAGAGTCGGCACATGTCACCCAATGGATAAGATAAGGCAACTTCTAAGATGAAGTGGACCATAGTCTTTAGAGAGATGCCTTACCGGTGGCTAGTATTTAATTGTTTGTGAATGTTAAAATGCTAGCCCTAAAATATGATTTCTTAATTTTCTTATATAGAAACTGTACTTGGATTAGTTTTTTCAATGTGAACAGAGGCTTTACTGGAAAATGCCTGGCCTTGTAAGCTGGATACAAAGGCACTCACCATCAAACACCAAGATACTTTGATAAGAAAGCTTTTTATCCATTCTTGTTTAATTGAATTGGAAGCAGAGAGATAGAGGAGCTGAGCCTACTCAGGGTCACAACTATCTGGTGTCCAGAAACTTGGATCATTAGAATGATGATTATTAAACACACTATAGGCAAATTAATCATGTGTAAGTGAAAACACATTTGTCATCTCTTCAGGGAGAAGCAAAAAAAAAAAGTTTGGCGTTAAATGATAAGAAGCTGAGCCAGAGTTCTTTCTCCTGGTTATCTGGGCAGCCGTCTGTCCTGGCTCTGTGTGTGTGTGTGTGCCTTTGTTCCTCTCATTCATTCTGGGCAGTGGAGATGGAGCTTCGAAGAACCCTTCCAGTGCAGGGTTGGTGAGATCTGGGCCCCTTTCCCTGGTTCTTATTCTCAACTGACCATGAACTTGCAGTCAGGGCATTTCCCTCTGCGGAGCACTTGTGTCCTGCCTAAGGCAGCAATCTCAGATTGGAGTCCCATTTACCGCTGAGTGGCTGTGAACCCTCAAAAAGTTAGCTCCAAGTTTCCTCTATTATATTTCTTCAACAGAAACAGTACCTACCCCATAGTGTTAATAAGTGAATCCTTCTCGAACACTGGCCAGAGTGCATAGCACATACTAAATTCTTAATAAATATAATCTATTGTTATTTAAATAATCCTCCTTAGTGTGCCCTTTCCTTGGAAAAATGATTGAGAAGACATAGGTATATTAATGATCATACATTTGTGTTACACATATGAGTGAAAGAGACTCAGATGTTTGATAAAAGAAACAGTGCTGTTTTTTATGCTTCAATATAGGGCAGAGTAGCATATTCTTCTTAAAAGCAATGCATGTTATATGATCACTGCAGATCATGTGTTTATGATGGAACTGAACTCTAGGTGTATTGTTTAAAAGACTACTTTGTTACTTTAATTAAGCACAAATTTCAGTCAGTAATTTCCAGATAATACTTATGTACTATATGTGGGTATACTCTAGTCTGTATCTTCAAATTTTGATTCCAAAACATTTATTTTTCTTTCTTTCTTAAGTCTGGTACCATGACATTATAATTTTGAGTGGAAAGTTAGCTTATAGCTTTCCAGAATACTTTTCATGTGAGAAATATTATTTTACCCCCAAAATACATTTTGATCAAAACAAAGAAAATGAGGATGAAAATGTTTTAAGGGGTGAGATGTTTTTACTTTTACTAATTTATTCCTCAGTTTAAAAGTTGTTTTCAATTGCAGAAATCATGCTTAATGTGGAAATGGTGAGAACTCTATCAATGTGACGATTTTAGAAACATGCAATTAAAAAAAAAATTTAGCAACCACCACCACAACAATCGAGCCCTCTGCTTAAAAACAAAGTGATGTGTTCTCATTTCTCAGTCTTTAGAACATTTGAGTTCATAACTTCGGGAACTCTTTCTTTCAGTCTCTCACTATTCTCCAGAAATGTATCTACCAAATTTCTAAATCTAGGGTCAAGTCTGTTTAGTACAGGTCTTTATAAGGATATCTTCCCAGAAGGATTCTCTTACCGTGGATTTTAGGTTATGCATTTTTAGGATCTATTCAAAGGGTTGGGGGTTCTGAACATGTATTTCCCCAATTAGTACAATTTTTTTTTCTAATTCATTCCCCCCAAATATTTTGTTGGCTTTCAAAAAGCTTTTATTAGAGATACATTTAGGAAAGAGAAATGATCACCATAAGATGGAGCTTAACAGCTTCTAATGGTATTGATCTGAGCCTCCTCACAGAGAAAACAAAGAGGAAAATAAAACTAGTTACAATACTCACATTGTTTAAAAGCCTAATGCCCACTCATTGCTTTAAAGGAGCACATTTTGTCCTGGCCCTGAGGCCTGAGAGAAATTTCTCATAAAGAGAAAACTATATAATAAAATTGTTTAAAAATGTTCAAAAAAACCCCCTAAAACTAATGCAATACTGGATTTTATATAATTGTCCTTGTGATACAAAACTACAATTCAATAAAAATAATTCTACAAAAAGCCAAAGTCCTGATGAGTAGTCTAAGACCCAGGGACCACGTAGGCCTGCCCTTCTTCCATTAGAGATCAAAAACTAATTCCAGGAACCCCTCACAGGTAAAGGGATGATGTACCCAATCCACAACAGGTCGGCATCAGCCAGAGTAAGATGGGGCTTTCTTCCATTCACAATGACTTAGCAGAACTCCTGGCCGGACTCATCAGCTGCAGGGAATATGACACTTGCTAAAGCAGCAAGGGCCAAAGAACTTTCTGCGGTGACAAGATCTATGTTCTGTACTGTCTGACATGGCAGTCATGAGCCATATGAGACTATGGAGTACGTGACATAGTGAATCTGAGGAACTGAGTTTTACATTTTATTCACGTTTAATGACTTTAACTTTGAAAAGCCACAGTGACTCCTGGCTGCTTTATCAGATGATGTGGCTCTAGAAGACTATGAGGTAGGCACAAACTCAGCTTATCCCTGCTCTGAGTCTGGGCCTCCTGTGTTGCCAGGTCTGGCGAAGAGAAGAAGACTCAAATACTGAGTTTGTCTGGAGGGTGGGTGGAGCATGACTTGGTAATGGCCTCAGGCAGGGGTGATAGGGAAGAAGATATGTCAGGGCATGTAGGTGGGGTGTCCTGACTGCCCCAAATGCCTGCAGTGGTCATTGGGTGCTAGAGCACTTACAGCCCTTAAAGCCTTCAAGAATGGCTGCTCCTACTGCACCCACCTTGATGGCTGCACCTGGGGAGAAGTGGCATGGAGACTGGAATTGGGGTCTGGAATTGGGGAGAGGGGGGACGGAGGAGAGCCAGGGTGGGGTCCAACATGGGGCATCCAGTGACTAGTCCAGGCTCAGCTGTGTGTCTCTTTCCCTTTACCCTTCTCAGGCAGCTGAGGAGCCACAGTGCCAATGAGTAATGCTATGTTAACTCATTCTACTTACGATGCTTATACTATATTTCAGAAGCTTAAAATATAAAAAAGTTAAAAGAATACAATAGTACGAGGTAATGAGAAGTAAATCTTACTTCCCAATATAAGGCCAGTTAAGGAAAGTTAAAAATAGCCACATTCCACAGTGTCTTACTCAACAACGAACTGTGTTTAAAGAGCAAAGACATGATAAGCTGCTCCAGCGAGTGACAGCATTTTCTGAAACTTTAACCTCCAAAACGTTACTCTTTGGTGATACGGAAATAATGAGGTCATATTTCGGAATGATAGCAGATGTTGCATTCATTACTTGAAAACTATAAATTTAAGACAAAAAAGAATGAAGCTTGTAACATTTTATTATTTTCTTCAAAAAGTTTTTCATGTGTAGGAAAAATTATGAGCTCAGAAATGGACCAGTGTAATGTAGTTCAAGAAGAAATCTTCTCATCCACTGGCTTAAACCAAGGTTTTCCCTAAATATTTTTCTGGTTTTTTTTTTTCATAATGATTGTAAATATTAAGGTAAATGAAAAACCATTACTCTCTCTTTTGTATTAATATATTGTGTTAGCTATGTAAGAGGATTTCAGATTCAAGTCTAATTACTTCTGTTTCAATTCTGCTATTTTTCTATCTCTTTATTGATTTGTTGTCTGGGCTTTCAACCATTTCTTAAAAGATGCAATATTTCTTTATCAAGTAGCAGCAGAAATGATGTAAATAAATAATACCCTACAAATTAATTGAAACCAGTCATAGAGTAGCGTAAAACAAATTATTGCTCTGTTCTAACAGCAAGCTTCTGGGATAAATATAAAGATGTTAAATAACAATAAGATTTACACTCTGGTCCTTCTGACCAGAGTCCTCCTGCTGATGATTGCATTCTCACATGGAAAAAAAAAAAAAAAAGCTGCTCAGGGCACTACATTCCTCAAAGTGTCCAAGCAGTTTGATTCTATTTACATTTCTTACTGCTTTCACTTTTTGGATAAGAATTACGCAGGTTTATCAGATAGAAGAGCCCTTTCTCTTAGTTTTTTTTCCCTTAAATATACTTAATATACAATACTGTATAAGGTTAAGGTGTAAACGTGTTGATTTGATACAGGTGTATATTACAATATGATTACCAGCATTCGATGACACCTCTATGCCATCACTTAATGATCACTTCTTTTTTGTGGTTGGAGCAATTAAGATCTAGTCTCTTAGCAACTTCGAAGTTTCTAATATGGTATTTATTGTTGCCTATAACCACTCTGCTCTTGGGACTTATTTATCTACCCGTCCCAAGTTTGTACACTTAATATCTTCCCAATTCCCCCACCCGCTTACCCCCCAACCTCTGATAACCACTTTATCCATAGCAGTCACAACAGTAAAGATTACATTCATGAAGTCCTTTATTCATATTTTCTTTTCCAGATGGAAAGTCCTAATCTTTTTTGCATTAATTCAGGGAGGGTACTTTGGCTTCTGACATTTCTTGAATAGGAACATTGGAGAAATAAAGATTTGGAAACTATTTTTGCATGACGGAGGTCTCAGCTTTAAGAGTAGGCCAATGGGTGCTGTTTGCCTGGTAGTTTGATAGGTACCAGGTTAATATTTAGAGAGCCACATAGTGCAGGCCTTGCCTCTGGGCAGGCCTGGATTTGAATCCTGGTTCTGCCATTGCATACTCTGGGGAGTAGCTTAACCTTGCCCTTCTTCCAATTCCTCATGTATAAAACGAAGCTACTTGCCTCATATATGACAGTGTGAGGTTTCACTGGGTAGAATGCAAACAGCCTTGGCCCATAACAAATGGTCACGCAATAAATGACAGCCCCGTGGTCCTGGGCTGAAGTGATGTGACCACTCCAGGGGGACAGAGCAGCACACAGCAAACAGTGTGGCCTCTCCTTCCCAAGTGCAGCTCTGAGCAGACTAGTTCAGAAAGCGATGGCTGGGTGGCTGTAGAGTCCTTGTGTTTTTTGCCTGGTTGAGACAGTCTATTGCCTTTTCACATGAAGAACACTTGGCTTCTTATACAATGCTGGTGCCATGCTCTCTCTCCTCCAGAATGCCACTGGCATTGCCCACTAGAGTCTGACACTGATGGCGGAGGACAACTCAAGGCCAGCCTGGGTTCCTCCCCCCCCCCCATGTAATATGTTTTCTTCTGCCTGGATCCCTATATGATTCTTTTGCTGAAATCTGGGTCCTGTAAATTTACCCAAATGTGTCTTGATGTTGACCATTCTCTATCCTATTTTTACATGCTGGAGGTCTCAGTGTTAAATGTTGTGTTGAATGATTGGATTCATTCAGAAAATATATATTAAGTACCTACCATGTGCCAGGCAGCATTCTGGGTGCCGTGGATATGTCAGTGAACAAAACAGACAAAAGTCTTGCCCTTATAGGCATATTCTCATGGAGGGAGATGATCAGTAAACATAATATAAAGAATGAGTTATAAAGTGTTTTGAGACATAATCAGTGTTCTAGAAGGGGGTAAAGCACCTGTAGAGTAGAGGTGGGTTGCAACTTTAAATAGGTTGCTTTGGTTAAGGCCTGAATATGAGCAGAGTTGAAGGAGGAGGGAGGGCCTAGCAGAAGGAGGCTGGTGTGGTGGGGACTGCTGAGTGAGAGGGGAGAAGAGGAAAAGTGAGGCTGGAAAATGCCAGGGGCCAGATCTTGCAGGACCCTGGAACCATGGGGGCCCTTTGGCTGCTCTCTGCCTGACGTGGGAGACAATGCAGGGTTTTGAGCAAAGAAGAGACCTGATCTGACTTATGCTGTGAGAGGAACATTCTGGCAGCTATATTAAGAACAGACCAGGGTGGAGGAAAATTCTGTCTTTTCCTTCAGAAACACTTAAAAAATATGTAAGTCCATATATCTTTGGTTGCTTTTGTTCAATTTATCTTGATATTTTCTCCAAAAATAAGAGTTGCACATATCTTGGGCCTCTGGCTCAGTACCTCACATGTACCATCTATCACCTTTACAGATCTCTGCTTCCCATCATTTTGGTAAGAGTTCCTCAAATGCGTTCTCTATTTACTTAGTCAACAGATAGTTATTTGAGTGTGTTAATCACTGTTCCACAGTTGAAGGTACAGAGGTGAGCAGATGGCAAAAGCCCCTGCTTCACAGACACTGACAGACTAGTGAGGAGACAGATAGCATACCAGGTACACAAATAAACACACGTGGTGATTTCATACAGCAACAGTGTTACAGAAGCTAACAGGGGAGTGTTTGGGGGGGCGTGGAAAGGGGCACTAGCTACTTGAGTCAAAGGTCTCCCTGAAGTGAACTCTGAACTGAGACCTGAGTGATAAAGAGAAACCAGCCAGGTTCCCAGTCAGGCAGAGATCCACATAGAAAGCAGCAAGCACTAGGACCCGAGAGATGAGAATGAGCCCTGCATGTTTGAGGAAGAGAAGGTGGGTGGCCTGGAGAGAGTGAGGGAGCAGGTGGGCAGTAAGGTCAGAGCCGTAGGCAAGGAAGGAAATTGGATTTCATATTCTGGGCAGAGAAAGTCATGGGAGGCTTTGGAGCAGGACATGGATGTCTCTGATTTACATTGCTCAAAGGCCAGGGTAGGGCAGGATTGCTTAAATAAGACAAAAAGAAAATCACAAAGGAGATATATAAATCTTCCACTGAAACAAAAACTCTATTACCAAAAAAACATGATTTTAAAAGTTAAGCAACAAACAAGCATAAAACCAGCCAATTATTTGTATCCAGAAGGTATAATTCCCCCCCCTCCCCGGAAACTGATAGGAAGGAAAAAAGCCAATAGAAAAATGAATGGAAGTGATGAATGGGAAAATAGAAATCAAACATGTAACATGTGCTCACTATAACTGGTATTCAGATTTAAAGAGTTACAAGTACTATTTCACATTCATCAGATTGGTAAAAATTATTAGATTTACAATATAAAGTGTTGGAAAGTATATAGAGCAACGGGAGCTCACACACTGT